>DWCC01000006.1:0-75456 GCA_018236985.1 Apodemia multiplaga
GGTTTTTAGTTCCCTCTCCCACAGGGAGAGGGTTAGGGTGAGGGGAACCTATCCCTCCGGCTTAAACTGCGGATTCGCCAGCATAAAACCGCCGTCGACGATAAACGACTGCCCGGTGGTGTAGCTGGCGTCGCTGTCACACAGCCACGCCACCAGGCTGGCAATTTCTTTGGTATGCCCTGGCCGTGCCAGCGGGATTTCCGGCATTGCGCCTTCTTTCACTTCGCTGTCGTCCATATCATTCATCGGCGTGGCGATCGCTCCGGGCGCAACGGCGTTCACCAGAATCTTATGTTTAACCAGCTCCAGCGCCATCGACTTTGTTAACCCGCCCAGCGCATGTTTGGCCGCCGTATAGGCGCTGGCGTCCGGCAATGGCGTATGTTCATGCACCGAGGTGATATTCACGATCCGCCCCCCTTCCCCCTGCTTCACCATCTGACGCGCCGCGATTTGCGAGCAGAGAAACGCGCCGTCCACGTCAACGGTGAATATGTGCCGCCAGTCGTCAAACGACAGGTCCAGAAATGGCGCTTTATTCATCGCCCCGGCATTGTTAACCAGCACATCCAGCCGCCCGAAACGCGTAATCAGGGTTTCAATGGCCTTTGCGCCTTCCGGCAAATTGCTTAAGTCGAGATGAATGGCCTCGGCACGCTGCCCGCGCGCTTCAATTTCACGGCAGGTTGCCAGCGCCCCTTTCTCATCTGAATGCCAGGTTACTCCGACATCAAACCCGCGTTCGGCCAGCATCAGGGCCGTCGTTTTGCCAATTCCTGAATCCGATGCGGTAACAATTGCGACTCGCGTCATACTCACCTCCTGATAATCTGCAAAGAGGTAAGTATAGATAATGCGCAATGTTAGCCGTGATGATATCCGCCACCCAGCGCGGAGGTGAGCTGGAGCGTGGCATCCACGTACTGACCTTTCAGCATCAACCCGGTAATACGCTCTTTGAGCGCCGGAATTTTTGCTTCACTCACCCGGGAGCCGGCAATGATCCCGGCGCTGAAGCGCGCCTGTGCCAGCGCAACGACGCGCGCCGCATCTTTTTCGATCTGCTGCTGGTGCTGATTTTTGGCGGTCAGCGTTTCCACTTCGCTGGCCGTCCGGGCAACCTGGTTTACGGCATCTACCACGGCCTTGTTGTAGTTCGCCACGGAGAGGTTGTTTTGCGCCTGGGCGATATCCAGGTTCGCATTCAACCGACCGCTGTCAAAAATTGGCAGCGTCAGCCCGGCGGTTACGCCCATTTGCTGCGCAGATGAGCGGAACAGGTCACTCAGGTGCAATGCATCCTGCTGCAAGAATGCCATCAAATTGATTTCAGGGTAGAACGCGGCTCTGGCGGCATCCACTTCGCTCATGGATGCTTCGATATACCAGTGCGCCTCCTGCAAATCCGGGCGCCGAGCCAGCAGTTCATAACCGAGCGTTGATGGCAACGACGCCTCTGCGTCAGGTAAGGCATGCCGGGCGAGCGTGACTGAAGGGGTATGGGTCAACGCATTCAGACGCGTCTCAATGGCCTTCATTTTGCCGTGCACGTCAGCGAGCTGTTCATCGGTTTTGCTGGCATTGATATCCGTTTCAACGCCTTCCACCGAAGAGGTAATGCCGTGCTGATAAAGCTCACGATCGGCACCGATGATATTTTCCTGCTCCCGTTTGATCTGCGCGAGCACGTCACCCACCGCGGCCTCGGTCTGCCAGTCCCAGTACAGCCGCGCGACGCTGCTGGCGAGCAGCTGGCGGGTCTGCTCCAGCTCCGCTTTTTGCGCATTCACCTTACCGATGCGGGCCGCAATTTGGGCGCGGTTTTTACCCCATAAATCCAGATCCCAACCCGCCGTCAGACCAAAGGTGCCGTTGGTGTACCAGGGGCCGGTTGTCCCCGCCGCCGGATCGGTCAGCGCAAATGGACCCATCAGCCCCTCTGCCGACATTTTTTGCCGTTCAACATCTGCGGAAAAATCCAGCTGTGGACCCTCAGCAGCGACAGCGGCTTTCGCCTGTGCTTCCGCCAGGGTAATACGCTGACGGGCAATTTGCATATCCGGCGCATCCGCCAGCGCTTTGTCGATCAGCGCGTTGAGCTGGGGGTCGTTAAAGTCTTTCCACCATTCGCTTTTTGGCCAGTCGGCATGACGCAGTTGGGTATTTACAGCTGCGGCGGCGGCTTGCGTTTTAACTGGAGACACCGTGGCATGTTCCGGCGCGCAGGCGGCCAGCATAAAAACAAGAGGAGCACTCAGAGATAAAGTAAGAGAACGTTTCATTACGCCATGAACTCAAAAAAATAAAGGCGCAACTTACGCTTACTGACGTTCCGTTTTTTAGTAACGCGTGGCAATCCGCATATTGTTATACATTTTCATATCCGGAAATTTATTCCCCAAGACAATGATTTAATTTCATGTATTCATGCTAATTATGAATTGGCTGCTACACTTACTTCGACAGACATACGCAGGAGAGGCGAATGAAAATATTATTGTGGGTTATTTTGATTATATTTCTGATAGGGCTGCTGGTGGTAACCGGCGTATTCAAGATGATTTTCTGATTCTGTTGCCCGGCTCCGTGCCGGGCAAACTCTTCACACTTCGCTCAGGACTTCGACTGGATCACTCGGGCAATATCCGCAGACGTCTGTAGCGTACGGATCTCCTGAAATAATCCCAGCGCGTCGTCGTACTCTTTACGCAAATAACTCAGCCACTGCTTAATGCGCGCGACGTGATACAAGCCGGTATCGCCCTGCTTTTCCAGCCGCGTGTATTTTTGCAGTAGTTTCACCACATCCGCCCACGGCATCCGCGGCTCATTATATTTCACCACCCGGCTGAGGTTCGGCACGTTCAGCGCACCGCGGCCAATCATCACGGCATTACAGCCGGTCTCTTTGAGGCAGGCCTGCGCGCTCTCGTAATCCCAGATTTCGCCGTTGGCAATCACCGGGATCGTAAGCCGTTTGCGGATCTCGCCAATCGCCTGCCAGTTAATGCGCTCGGCTTTATAACCATCCTCTTTGGTCCGCCCGTGCACCACCAGCTCGGTGGCGCCCGCCTGCTGCACCGCGTCAGCAATTTCAAACTGCTTGTCGTCGCTGTCCCATCCCAGACGCACTTTGACCGTCACCGGCAGGTGCGATGGCACCGCCTCACGCATGGCCTTTGCGCCGCGATAAATCAGCTCCGGATCTTTAAGTAGCGTCGCCCCCCCGCCGCTGCCGTTGACCAGCTTTGACGGACAGCCGCAGTTAAGATCGACGCCGTACGAACCAAGCGCTACCGCGCGGGCGGCGTTTTCAGCCAGCCACTCAGGATACTGGCCGAGCAGCTGGACGCGCACCAGCGTACCGGACGGAGTGCGGCTCTGACGATGCAGTTCCGGGCAGAGACGATAAAATGATTTTTCTGGCAGCAACATATCGACCACGCGCAGAAACTCCGTCACGCAGAGATCGTAATCGTTCACCTCGGTAAGCAGCTCGCGCACGAGAGAGTCGAGCACACCTTCCATCGGGGCCAGTAAAACACGCATTCTGAGTACCTGTGAAAAAAGACGCGCTATAGTAGCTGCTCTCTATGTATGTTGAAAGCCCGGCGTTCCATTGCGGAATGTCTGGTATGCCCAAAATTCATGATGTGATCCGTGGCACATTTTCAGGTTTAATTGTATGATGAATACGTCTCAGCAAGGACTTTCACCATGAGCAAATCACTGAATACTATCTGGCAATACCTTCGCGCCTTCGTCCTCATTTATGCCTGCCTGTACGCCGGCATTTTTATCGCTTCGCTGCTGCCGATTACGATACCCGGCAGCATTATCGGCATGCTGATCCTGTTTGTGCTACTGGCATTACAGGTGCTGCCCGCGAAATGGGTTAATCCGGGGTGCTTCGTTCTCATTCGCTATATGGCCCTGCTTTTTGTGCCTATCGGCGTTGGGGTGATGCAGTATTACGATGTGCTTAAAGCGCAGTTCGGCCCGATTGTGGTCTCCTGCGCCATCAGTACGCTGGTGGTATTCCTGGTCGTCAGCTGGAGTTCACACATTGTGCATGGCGAACGCAAGGTCGTCGGGGAGAAAACAAAAAAATGATGGCGAATATCTGGTGGTCCCTGCCGTTAACCCTGGTGGTGTTCTTTGCTGCGCGTAAGCTTGCGGTGCGTTTCAAAATGCCGTTGCTCAACCCGCTGCTGGTCGCCATGGTGGTGATTATTCCTTTTCTGCTGCTCACCGGCATTCCTTATGAGCGTTACTTCGCCGGGAGCAAGATCCTCAACGATTTGTTGCAGCCTGCCGTGGTGGCGCTGGCGTTTCCTTTATATGAGCAACTGCATCAGATCCGCGCGCGCTGGAAATCCATCATTACCATCTGCTTTGTGGGTAGCCTTGTTGCGATGATCACCGGTACCTCGGTGGCCTTATTGATGGGCGCGTCGCCGCAGATCGCCGCCTCTATCCTGCCTAAATCCGTCACCACGCCGATTGCCATGGCCGTGGGCGGCAGCATCGGGGGCATTCCGGCCATCAGCGCCGTGTGCGTGATTTTCGTCGGTATCCTGGGCGCGGTGTTTGGTCATACGCTGCTGAATATCATGAAAATTCGGACCAAAGCGGCACGCGGTCTGGCGATGGGTACCGCCTCGCACGCGCTGGGCACCGCACGCTGCGCGGAACTGGATTATCAGGAAGGGGCATTCAGCTCGCTGGCGCTGGTGATCTGCGGGATTATCACTTCCCTGGTCGCGCCGTTTATCTTCCCGATTATTCTGGCAGTCATGGGCTAAAATTTGCGATGCGTCGCGCAAATTTCATTTTCATTTCATAAGTTGCACACATAATGAGATTTGGATCACATATAAAGGCCGTACGGCTCCGTACACTACCGATCCATTAACCTTGATGAGGCAACGCCATGCATCCACGTTTTCAAGCTGCTTTCTCTCAGCTTGCAGAGAATTTGCAATCAGCCCTGGCTCCGGTTCTGGCGGATGCGCATTTCCCCGCCCTGCTGACGGCAGATCAGGTCACGGCCCTTAAACAGGCAACGGGGCTGGACGAAGACGCGCTGGCTTTCGCCCTGCTGCCCCTTGCGGCTGCCTGCGCCCGCGCTGACCTTTCCCATTTTAACGTAGGCGCAATTGCGCGCGGCGTGAGCGGAACCTGGTACTTCGGCGGAAACATGGAGTTTCTTGGTGCGACCATGCAGCAAACCGTCCACGCGGAGCAGAGCGCCATCAGTCACGCCTGGCTGCGCGGCGAAAAAGCCCTGCGCGCCATCACCGTCAACTATACCCCTTGCGGCCACTGCCGCCAGTTTATGAATGAGCTGAACAGCGGTCTTGAACTGCGTATCAACCTGCCGGGACGCGCACCGCATACGCTGGGTGATTACCTGCCGGATGCTTTCGGCCCGAAAGATCTTGAGATCAAAACCCTGCTGATGGACGAGCAGGACCACGGTTATGCGCTCTCGGGAGATGAGCTGAGCGAAGCGGCCATTGCCGCCGCCAATAAAAGCCACACGCCCTACAGCAAATCTCCAAGCGGCGTCGCCCTTCAGTGCCGCGACGGCCGCATCTTCACCGGCAGCTATGCAGAGAACGCCGCATTTAACCCGACTCTGCCTCCGCTCCAGGGTGCCCTGAACCTGCTTAGCCTGAACGGGTATGACTACCCGGATATTCAGCGCGCAATCCTGGCTGAAAAGGCCGATGCGCCGCTGATCCAGTGGGACGCGACCGCAGCCACGCTGAAAGCGCTGGGCTGTTCAACCATCGACCGCGTGCTGCTGGCATAATCTGTTCGGCGGGCAGAGTTGCCCGCCAGTCTGACGAAAAACCCCTCAGTTGAATCGCTGTTTCTTGCGCTAACCAGGCGGGTACAGTAGCCTGAGGGAAATTTCATCATCGGTACGAGCCATCTGCATGTTAAAGCGCGTGTTTTACAGCCTGTCTGTCCTGGTCGGCATACTGCTGTTGATCGTGCTGGGTCTCGACCGCTGGATGAGCTGGAAAACAGCCCCCTACATTTTTGATGACCTACAGGATCTCCCCTACCGTCAGGTTGGTGTGGTGCTTGGCACCGCCAAGTATTACCGCACTGGCGTCATAAATCAGTATTACCGGTATCGTATTCAGGGCGCGCTGAACGCCTATAACAGCGGCAAGGTAAACTATCTGCTGCTGAGCGGCGATAACGCGCTGCAAAGCTATAACGAGCCGGTGACGATGCGCAAAGATCTGATTGCCGCAGGCGTCGACCCGGCCGATATCGTGCTCGACTACGCCGGATTCCGCACGCTTGATTCCATCGTGCGTACCCGCAAGGTGTTCGACACCAATGATTTCATCATCATTACCCAGCGTTTCCACTGCGAGCGGGCGCTGTTTATCGCCCTGCATATGGGCATTCAGGCGCAGTGTTATGCGGTGCCATCGCCAAAGGATATGCTGAGCGTGCGCGTACGTGAGTTTGGCGCTCGTTTTGGCGCGCTGGCTGACCTGTACTTATTCAAACGTGAACCGCGCTTTTTAGGCCCGCTGGTGCCGATCCCAACGATGCACGAAGTGCCGGAGAATGCACAGGGTTACCCGGCGGTAACGCCAGAGCAGTTGCTGGAAATTCAGAAGAAGTAATAACTTTTGTCGGGTGGCGGCTTCGCCTTACCCGACCTACGATCGCGATTTTGTAGGCCCGGTAAGCGTCGCGCCACCAGGCAAAAAAAGGCCCGCTACGTGAGCGGGCCTTTTCATTCTGAAGATCTTACTTCTTACGCGCGTACTTCAGTGAATCCAGCGCAACCGCGAAGATGATGATGGCGCCCTTGATGATGTACTGCCAGTAGGGGTTCACGCCGATGTAGGTCAGGCCGTAGTTGATAACGGTGAAGATGATCACACCGGTCACCACGCCCAGCACGGTACCCACGCCGCCGCTGAAGGAGACGCCGCCAACCACGCAGGCTGCAATCGCATCCAGTTCGTACATAAAGCCGAGGTTGTTGGTTGCAGAGCCGATACGGCCCGCTTCCAGCATCCCGCCGAAGGCGTAGAAGACCCCGGACAGGGCGTAAATCATCAGCAGGTTCAGAGCCACGTTGACCCCGGACACTTTCGCCGCTTCAGGGTTACCGCCGATAGCAAAGATGTTTTTACCGAAGCGGGTTTTGTTCCACAGGATCCAGACGAACGCTACCGCAATCAGCGCATAGAAGGTGATGTAGGAGAGACGGAAGCTGCCCAGCGCAACAAACCCCTGCGTGAAGGTCGAGAAGCCGCTGTCGAAGCCAGAGATTGGAGACGCGCCGACGAAATCGTAGTACAGGGAGTTGATACCATAAACGATGATCATCGTGCCAAGCGTGGTGATGAATGGCGTCACGTTCAGGTAAGCAATGATGATGCCGTTAATCAGGCCAATTACCGCGCCGATGGCGCACACGATCAGGATCACCACGAAAATCGGCATAGTCGCCATCTCCGGGAACACCTTGTTGGCGTTTTCCATCGACTGCAACAGGGTTGCCGCAATGACCGCCGCCAGACCCACCTGGCGCCCTGCCGAAAGGTCAGTCCCCTGGGTAACGATAAGTCCCGCCACGCCAAGCGCGATAATAATACGTACGGAAGACTGGGTCAGAATGTTACTCAAGTTCAGCAGACTTAAGAACGTAGGGTCCTGGAAAATAATAATCGCCAGCAAGACTAAAAGAACAACGTAAATACCGCCTTCTTTCAGATAAGTGAGAAAACTTTTTTTATTTAACGCACTCATGAGGAGCCCCTGATCTTAAAGGTGCAAAGACGCAAGACGCAAAATTTCGTTTTGCGTTGTCGTTTTGGTTTCAACAATACCGGCAACGAGACCATTGCTCATAACCAGAATACGGTCTGTGATCCCTAACAATTCCGGCATTTCGGAAGAAATAATAATGATCCCTTTATCTTTTTTCGCCAGCTCGGCGATCAGCTGGTAAATCTCAAATTTTGCACCCACGTCGATACCGCGCGTAGGTTCATCCAGCATCAGAATTTCAGGCTGGGTTAATAGCCAGCGACCAATAATGACTTTCTGCTGGTTCCCTCCTGAGAGTGAGCCAATTTGCGTGCGGTGGCCAGGCGTTTTCACGCGCATGGAGTCAATCACCCACTGGGTATCGCTCTTCATGCGGGAATTATCCAGCAGCCCGACTTTATTTTTGTAATTGCGAATATTAGAAATTAACGAGTTAAAGTTAATATCCAGATAAGCGTAAATACCGGTGGAACGACGCTCTTCCGTCACCAGCGCAAAGCCATTATTAATGGCTTCGTTGGCGTTGTGGTTGTTGATCTTCTTACCGTGCAGCGTAATGGTGCCTTCGGCTTTCTCACGGATACCAAACAGGGTTTCCACGATATCGGTGCGCTTGGCGCCCACCAGCCCTGCGATGCCAAGGATCTCCCCCTTGTGCAGATCGAAAGAGACATCGCGGATAGACGGCTGACGCAGCGAGGTCAGGTTACGCACCTCCAGAATCACTTCGCCTGGCTTGTTTTCTTTATCCGGGAAACGCTGGTTCAGAGAACGGCCAACCATCATGGCGATGATCTTGTCCATATCCAGCCCTTCCAGCGGCTGGGTGGCGATCCACTGGCCGTCGCGCAGGATGGTGATTTCATCGCACAGCTGGAAGATCTCTTCCATTTTATGTGAGATATAGACAATGCCGCAGCCGCGATCTTTCAGCTTACGAATAATGGTAAAAAGGTGGTTAACCTCTTTTTCCGTTAACGACGATGTCGGTTCATCCATGATCACGATTTTCGCATCATAGGAGAACGCTTTGGCAATTTCGATCATCTGCATCTGGGAAACGGATAATGTCCCGACGCGTGCGCGCGGGTCGATATCAATATCCAGCTCATCAAAAATGGCTTTGGTGTCGCGATACATTTTATCCTGATCGACAAAGACACCTTTGGTTGGATAACGACCCAACCACATATTATCCATAACTGAACGTTGCAGAACCAGGTTTAATTCCTGGTGTACCATCGAGATACCGTTCTCCAGCGCTTCTTTCGCTGAATGGAAGTCGATCTCTTTTCCCTGAAAAAGAATGCTGCCAGAATCTTTTTGATAGATCCCAAAGAGGCATTTTAATAATGTTGATTTACCCGCACCGTTTTCACCCATTAACGCATGAATAGAGTGTGGACGAACTTTTAAATTAACATTATCGAGCGCCTTAACACCGGGGAATGACTTGTTGACACCGGTCATTTCCAACAAGTATTCACCGGACGACTGAGTAGTTGTGCTGACCATAATTATACCTTGTTGGCCTCGCATATCGCGTTATAAAAGGGCGCAACGAATTGCGCCCAGTGAAGACAATGCAGATAACTTATTTACCGATAAACTCAGCCAGGTTGGACTGGTCTACGCCCACGTAAGGAACGCGAACGATTTTGTTGTCAATTTTCCAGTTAGTCCCGTCAGCGGCGCCTTTACCGTCGGCCAGGTTTTTCGCCAGATCGAAGGTGGCTTTCGCCTGGTTGTTGGCATCGTTCAGCACGGTACCGGCCATAGCGCCAGATTTCACCAGCGCCAGCGCTTCTGGCAGGGCATCCACACCGAATACAGGAATGGCGGATTTGTTGTGGGCTTTCAGCGCTTCTACCGCACCCATTGCCATCGCATCGTTGTTGGCGATGACCACTTCAATTTTGTTGGCGTTCGGACCAGACAGCCACGCGTCCATCTTATCTTTCGCCTGAGCGGTGTCCCACATTGCGGTGTCTAACGCCAGCTGCTGGGTTTTCAGGCCCTTGTCGTTCAGCTCTTTAATAACGTAGGTGGTACGTGCTTCAGCATCCGGATGGCCCGGTTCGCCTTTCAGCAGAACGAACTGAATCTGACCATCTTTGTTCAGATCCCAGTTCGGGTTCGCCGCCCAGTGTTTCGCAATCAGATCGCCCTGGATAATCCCGGACTCTTTGGAGTCGGTACCCACGTAATACGCTTTATCGTAGCTGTCCAGCGCCTTACGGGAAGGTTCTTTGTTGAAGAAGACAATTGGCACGTTCTGGCCGCGCGCTTTCTCGATCACCGTGCCTGCCGCAGCCGGGTCAACCAGGTTAATAGCCAGCGCTTTCACGCCTTTTGCCAGAAGAACGTCAATCTGATCGTTCTGTTTGGACTGGTCATTCTGGGAGTCATTCATCAGCAGCTGCACGTCTGGCGCTGATTTAGCATCTTTTTCAATTGCTTTACGCACAACGGACATGAAGTTGTCGTCGTATTTATAGATAGTCACGCCAATACGGGTATCCGCTGCGTGTGCTGCTGCGCCAAAAAGCATGCTTGCCATGACAGCAGACAGAGTCAACACCTTCTTATTCATGGTATCTCCGGTTTTTTTTTATGCAGGGTAGTTCTTGTGAAAAACGGTCGGCGGGCAGATGTTAATAAAACGTTACTGATCGCCGAAGTTCACTTATAAAATGTCCAGCTTCCGTGTTCGGTAACGCTCCAGGAATGCGTTTTATTCGTTGTTTGAGGCATGCTGGTAACGGTAAAAGTGAATAATCACCGTTACATTGTGTTTCAGCCCCTAAAACGCTGACATCATAGACAGCGGCTTGTTAAGATACTGTGAATTTACTCACAGATTGAAAACGGTTACATCACGTGATGTTATCAGTTAGTGATCGGAGCCACAGTTTGTCGGATAGCGACCGAATGGCGGCGTACTAAAGTCGGCATAAAACAATGCGTTGCGTCAGGATCTAACAGCCCTGCCGCCCCCTGTAACGCCAGCTCTGTCGCCAGTTTCGCCATCGACGCAATGGGGTAACGCACCGTTGTCAGCTGCGGATCGGTGTAACGGGCAATCGGGATATCGTCAAAGCCGATCAGCGATAAATGCTGCGGCACCGCAATGCCGTTGTCTTTCAGCGCGGTAAGCGCACCTGCCGCCATGCTGTCGTTATAGGCAAACACGGCCGTCAGCTGAAGATTACGCCCCAGCAGTTCCACCATTGCCGCTTCACCGCCCTGCATGTCCGGCGAACCGGTACCTACCCAGCTTTCCAGCGGCGCAATGCCCTGCTCTTTCAGGGCGTTTTGCCAGCCCTCGCGGCGCATCATGTCGTCTTCAATACCGTGGCTGGAGGCCAGATAACCAATGCGCTGATGGCCGTTGCTGATGAGCATCCGCGTCGCCATCATCGCGCCGCTGATGTTATCCAGACCGACGCAGCGGTGCGCGTAGCCGGGGACGATACGGTTGATCAGCACCATGCCGGGGATCTGCTCCATAAACCCGGCCAGCTCTTCATCGCTCAGGGCTTTAGAGTGCACAATCAGGGCGTTACAGCGCTGGCGGATCAGTACCTCAATGGCATAACGCTCTTTTTCAGCCTCGTGATAGCTGTTGCCAATCAACACATATTTCTGGTGCTGCTGGGCAACGACGTCCACCGCTTTGACCAGCGCGCCGAAGAAGGCGTCAGACACGTCCATCACCACTACGCCAATGGTATCGCTGACCTGCGTCGCCAGCGCCTGGGCATTAGCGTTTGGCCGGTACCCCAGCTGGGTCACGGCTTTCATTACGGTTTCACGCGTTTCAGGGCTGACCAGCGCACTGTTGTTCAGCACGCGGGAGACAGTAGCAACAGAAACACCCGCCTGGCGGGCGACGTCACGAATGGTGATCATATTCACCACCCTTTAAAGGATTGCAGCAACTCACAGACACCCCCTGTGTTTAGCAAGGTGGCTATTCTGGCAGCGAGAGAGAGGAGACTACGTGAAGAAGCTCACACAGATGAAAACGCTTACATCCGTTTTGTTAATGATTGTGATCCAGATCGTTATCTGGATGTATTACGCAATGACACGCCCGAAGCACGGGCGGTTAACCGTCGCCATGCCCATTCCAGCGGGCCCTGGCGGAAAAAACGCAGCCAGACAACCGAAAACACCACGTTAACAATCCAGACCGGAATAACAAACGCCAGCAGCGTCAGGCGGTCGAATTTCATAAACAGGCCGAATCGGTAGAAAAGCGTGGTGCATATCAGCGTTTGCAGGATGTAATTGCTTAACGCCATCCGCCCAACGCAGGCCACCGCACTGACGATCCACAGGCGGGAAAGCTGGGGCCAGAAGCCGTAGATCAGCGCCGCATAGCCAATAGTCTGGAACGGCGCGCTCAGTTCGCGCGGCACCTGCAACAGGAATGCACACCAGCGGTAATCCCACTGAAGATGCCACTGCATCATCACCGCCGGGAGGTTGATGATCACGCCGAGCAGCACCAGCCCTGCTCCCGTACGACGATAGTGTCGCAGGCTAAATTCCCCTTTCAGCCAGCCGGTGCGCATCAGGGCTGCGCCCATCAGCATCATCCCCGCCAGCTGCCAGCCGTATTGCGCGCCCAGCGCCAGCAGGTTATCGCCGAGCATATCGGCCCGATTGCCTATCGCTTCCATGCCGCCTTTCAGCTTCCAGAACTGCTCATATTGCAGGTTGGCCGCATCCGGGATCCATGAACGACTGGTGGAAGCATCGGCAATCATGCCAAGCAGCAATAACACGGCCAGTCCCATGACATAGAGCATCACGCCGGTATTAAACAGGCTTTTCACACCGGGCGCGTCGCGGATCAGCCGCCAGCAAATCAGCCCCACCAGACCATACGCGAGCAGAATATCGCCGTCCCAGAACAGCAGCCCGTGAATAAAACCGAGGATAACCAGCAGCGTTAAACGCGACTGGATCCAGCGCGTACCGCGTTTGAGGAGAAGCTGAAGTCCCGCGCCAAACAGAAGCGCAAAGAGGGTCAGGAATTTAACCTGTGCAAAGAGATCGAGGATTGCCCACGTCCAGGCGTCGCTGCGCGTGATGTCGCCATACCACGCAGGATTCAGATAAGCGGCCTTCGGCAGACCGAAGGCGCTGATATTCAGCAGCAGGATACCGAGAATGGCGACGCCGCGAACAAAATCGAGCGTGACGTTTCGCTCCATGGTCCCTGCCCTGTCTGATTAGTTGTGGTGACGCACGGCGCGCAGGAACTCCTGGCGGGTGTTCTGGCTCGATTTGAACAGGCCGCCCAGCGAAGTGGTGGTGGTTGCGCTGGTTGCATCACGCACGCCGCGCGCTTTCACGCAGTAGTGCACCGCGTCGATAGACACCGCCACGTTGTTAGTACCCAACAGAGTTTGCAGTGCGGTCAGGATCTGCTGCGTCAGACGCTCCTGCACCTGCGGACGCTGGGCAAAAAACTGCACGATGCGGTTGATCTTGGACAGGCCAATGACCGTATCTTTTGGAATATAGGCCACCGTCGCTTTACCATCGATGGTCACAAAGTGATGCTCGCAGGTGCTGGTCAGCGTGATATCGCGTACCGTCACCATCTCATCGACCTTCATCTTATTTTCAATGACGGTGATTTTCGGGAAGTTCGCGTAATCCAGGCCGGAGAAAATTTCGTCGACGTACATCTTCGCGATGCGGTGCGGCGTCTCCATCAGGCTGTCGTCGCTCAGATCGAGATTCAGCAGTTGCATGATCTCCGTCATATGGCCGGCGATCAGACTCTTGCGGGTATCATTGTCCAGCTCCTGCACGGGCGGGCGCAGTGGCGTTTCAAGACCGCGCGCAACCAGCGCTTCATGGACAAGGGCTGCTTCTTTACTGAGTGATGACATTCTTTTCTCCTGCAGGTGTGGCGTCTTTTGCCCTCGTTGTGGCAAAAGTGTGCGCTCATTGTGCGTGAGGCGACGCACATAATCCAGTATTCACGACGATAATTATTGCAATTGCTGTTGCCTTTCAGCCTGACGGTTCCAGACTAACGCTCCGCCAACGAACAGCGCGATCCCCGCCAGCCCCAGCGCAGGTTCCAGCCGATGCGTGAGCCAGGTCGACAGTGCCGACGTGACCGGACCCACCAGCTGACCAATGGCATACCCGGTGGTGAGCAGTCCCGCCATATAACGCGTGTGGTCTGGCGCCAGCTCGCGACCGTATAAAAGAGAGAGCTGCACGGCGCAGAGGAACCCGCCGCCCACCAGCAGCCCACCCGTCAGCAAGCCGCCTATGCCCGGCAGCAGCCAGGCCGCCAGCACGCCAATCCCCTGTAACCACAGAACAATCGCCAGCCTGCGGTTAGCGCTTGATGTATGCCGCAGGGCAATGCTGAGCGCAATTCCCACCACCGAGGCGGCGCCAAATATCGGCCAGACAAACTGGGCAAACAGGCTGCCAGGAAAACGCACCGCCGCCATTTGCGATAAAAAGGTCGCCGGGAGGATATAGCCGAACCCTGCCAGGCTGTAGCTCCAGACCAGACGCTTGAGATCTGCGGTCAGCAGCAGCGGTTCAGGCGCGGTACCGGGCCGATGGAGCTGCCCGGACCGCGGCAGGTAGCGCGCCACCAGCACAATCAGCACCAGCGCCAGTACGCCGTAGATTTGCCATGCCGCCCCGGCGGACAAGGATTTCGCCTGAATATAGACCGCCAGCAGGCCGCTCAGGGCGATGCCGGCCCCGGGTCCGGCAAAGACGGCCGCACTGAGTCCCGGTTTGCCCAGTTGCCCCAGCCGCTCGTTGGTCCAGGCGGCAATCAGCACCATCGACCAGCCGCTCATGCAGCCGATCACAAAGCGCAGCAGACCGTGAACAACGGCATTATCTGCCGCCGCGGAGAGCAGCGTTAGCGCCACCGCACCGGTGATGCCAAGCCCGAGACGCGTTTCAACGAAGCGATGGGCGCGCATGGCATCCCATGCCCCCACCAGATAGCCCAGATAGTTCATTGCCGCCACCAGCCCCGCGCTGGTAAGCGTGAGTTGCCCGGCGGCTATCATCAGCGGCACCTGAGGCGTGAAGGCGAAGCGCCCTATCCCCATCGCCACGACCAGAACCACAAATCCGCTGAGCGCGATACGCAGCGCCATGATCGATCCAATTGTTAAAGAAAAGTAAATTTATGATGCAACATCTCGCCGTCCTGCGAAAGTGAAAGTTGCTCACAGGTCAATGAAAACTCTGTATTATGCGTTTTATGAATCGTCTTACCTTTAAGGAGCCCTGCATGGAACTGCTCGAAGAGCATCGTTGTTTTGAAGGTCGACAGCAGCGCTGGCGGCACGACTCCACCACGCTGAATTGTGCTATGACGTTCAGCATTTTCCTGCCCCCTGCGGACAATCCACCGGTGCTGTACTGGCTTTCAGGCCTGACCTGCAACGACGAAAACTTCACCACCAAAGCGGGTGCCCAGCGTATTGCCGCCGAACTGGGCATTGCGCTGGTGATGCCAGATACCAGCCCGCGTGGCGATGACGTGGCCGACGATGCCGGATACGATTTGGGTAAAGGCGCCGGGTTCTATCTCAACGCCACGGAACAACCGTGGGCGAGCCATTACCGCATGTATGACTACATTCGCGATGAACTGCCTGCCCTGGTGCACTCTCAGTTCGCGGTCAGCGAGCGCTGCGCGATAAGCGGACATTCGATGGGTGGCCACGGGGCGCTGATAATGGCGCTGAAAAATCCGGGGAAATACACCAGCGTGTCCGCATTTGCGCCGATTGTGAACCCAACGCTGGTGCCGTGGGGGCAAAAAGCCTTTACGCACTATCTGGGTGAAGATGCAGAAAAATGGCAGGAATGGGACAGCTGCGCGTTGATGCTGGCGAGCGATTCGGTGAATGCGATCCCGATGCTTATCGATCAGGGCGATGCGGATCAGTTCCTCGCCGGACAGCTACAGCCTGCGGTGCTGGCGGAAGCCGCGCGCATGAAGGACTGGCCGCTAACGCTGCGCATTCAGCCGGGATACGACCACAGCTATTACTTCATGGCGTCCTTTATTGAGGATCATCTCCGCTTCCATGCGGAGCATCTGTTCAGATAAGTTCCGCCTTTTGCCCGGTAGCGCCTCCTGCCTACCGGGTCTTCCCCTCCCCCTCTTTACATACTTCTATCCGCTTGAATCCAGCCTGATTTCTGTCTCCGACACCCAAACACAAATGATTTCAATTATCATTTGTGTTTACAATTCTACATTCTTTTGTACAATTCCAGGCTCTTCTCCATCTCAAAGAGTTCTTACAAGACAAAAACATACAGTTCTCAGGGTTATCCCGATGGAGTTTTATTCATTTTTATACGGAATGTACAAATGACAATACCGCGCATTAAGCTCCTGGCCGTCGCCATTGGCGCTGCCACATGTTCCCCCTTCGTTCACGCAGCCGATCAGGACACCGTTGTCGTCACCGCGACGGGTTTTGAACAAAAAATCCAGAATGCCCCCGCCTCCATCTCTGTGATTTCAAAACAGCAGATTGAAGATAAAGCCTACCGTGATGTTACCGATGCCCTGAGAGACGTCCCGGGCGTTGTCGTCACTGGCGGCGGGAGCAGCAGTGATATCAGTATTCGCGGCATGGCCTCTCAGTACACCCTGTTCCTGGTGAACGGCAAACGCGTCAGTACGCGAAGCACCCGCCCCAACAGCGACAACTCGGGTATTGAACAAGGCTGGCTGCCGCCGCTGGAGTCCATTGAGCGCATCGAGGTCATCCGCGGCCCGATGTCCTCGCTTTACGGCTCCGATGCTATGGGTGGCGTAATTAACGTCATTACCAAAAAAGTCTCGAACACTAAAGCCTGGACCGGTTCGTTGCATGGCGATGCGACCTTCCAGGAAAACAATGATTCCGGCGATATCTTCCAGACCAACGCCTACGCTTCTGGTCCCCTGATCGACGGACTGCTGGGCGCAAAAGTGACGGGGCTGTTGTCACGCCGCGCAGAAGATAAAATCGTGAACGGCTATAACGAGCAGAAAATGCGTAACGGTGGCATTACGCTGAACTTCACGCCGGACGAGAAGAACGATTTCGACCTCGACTTTGCTCGCGAGCTTCAGGACAGAAACAGCACCCCGGGGATGTCGAAAGCGGCTGAAACCTGCCGGGGAACAACCTGTACGCCAAATACCAAAAGCGACTCGCGCTATGAGCACACGACCTACTCCTTAACGCACAGCGGGTATTACGACGACTTCAATACCACCAGCTATATCCAGCAGGAAGAGACCAATAATCCAGGTCGCAAAATGCGCTCCTATAACACCACCTTCAACAACCAGAACCAGATTTTCCTCGGCGATCATACGTTGACCCTCGGCGGGCAGTATCGTTATGAGAAACTGCGCGACAAGGGTAATCAGCTGGAAGCTGCTGACGGACTGAACAAACTGACGCGCTGGAGCTGGGCCCTGTTTGCCGAAGATGAATGGGCAATGACGGAAAGCTTTACGTTGACCGGCGGCCTGCGTATGGACAAAGACCAAAACTACGGTACTAACTGGACGCCGCGCGGTTACGGCGTATGGCACCTGGCCGATCAGTGGACATTAAAAGGCGGGGTTTCGGCTGGCTATCGTGCGCCGGATCTGCGTCAGTCGTCTGCCAGCTGGGGCCAGGTAACGGGTGGCGGCCGTCTTGACGGTATCATCGTTGGCAACCCGGATCTGAAACCAGAGAAGAGTCTGAGCGAAGAGCTCGCCCTGCTCTGGGATAACAACGACAACCTGAATGCCGGCGTAACGCTGTTTAATACCGACTTCAAGGACAAGATTACGGAAGTTCGCCGCTGTAACAGCAGCGCCGATCCCGCCTGTACGATTGGCGATCACAGCTATGATTTCGTCAGCGATCGCGTCAACGTGGACAAAGCCAACATGCGCGGTGTGGAGTCCTCCTTCGGGTGGAAAATCACGCGCGATGTGAACTGGACTGCAAACTACACCTATACGGAGTCTGAGCAGAAGAGCGGCCAGTTCTCCGGCAAGCCACTGAACAAAATGCCGAAACACATGTTCAACACCACCCTGGACTGGCAGGCGACGCCAGATGTCGGATTCTGGAGCCGTCTGAACCTGCGCGGTAAAACGTCTGAGTACCTGAGCCGCACGTCAATGTCCCAGGGTACGCCGTCCTACACTCAGGTTGATGTCGGTATGCGCTACAACGCCAACAAAAACCTGCTGGTTACTGCCGGTGTGTATAACGTGCTCGATAAGCAGATTGATTACGATACGTATGACACCGTGCTGGATGGCCGTCGCTACACCGTCGGCATGACCTACAGCTTCTGATCTGCCCATAAAAAAGCCCGCTCAACTGAGCGGGCTAAAAAAGAGGAAGTGCGGTTATTGTTTAAATCGTTCCGGGAAATCCATTTCACTGTAGCGAACGAAGCGTGTTCCTTTCGTCAGTTTGTAGCCAAACCAGATGATCAGGAACAGCGGAATGCCAATATAGGTGGCCGTGACGGCGCCCCAGTCAATGGTGTCCGCAAGGAAGGCCTCATAGTTCTGACCCAGGGTAATAATCAGGCACAGAACGAAGGCGAAGATCGGCCCCAGCGGGAAGAACCCTGACCGGTACGGCAGATTATTCAGATCATGACCCTGCTTGACGTACCCGCGACGGAAACGGTAGTGGCTGATGGCAATGCCCAGCCAGGCAATGAAGCCCGTCATACCAGAGGTGTTAAGCAGCCACAGGTAGACCGTCTGATTGCCGAACATGGAGGTCAGGAAACAGAGACCCGCAATCACCGTGGTCGCATACAGCGCGTTGCGCGGCACGCCACCGCGAGACAGTTTCGAGAAAATACGCGGCGCTTTACCGTCGCAGGCCAGGGTGTAGAGCATGCGGGTGGAGGCGTACATCCCGGAGTTACCCGCAGACAGTACCGCCGTCAGGATCACCGCGTTCATCACCGCCGCGGCAGAGAGCAGACCCGCGTGCTGGAAGACCAGCGTGAACGGGCTGACGCTGATGTCTTTCACATCGTTACGCAGCAGGCTTGGATCGGTATACGGAATAATCAGGCTGATAATCAGGATCGCGAACACATAGAACAGCAGGATACGCCAGAACACCTGACGCACCGCGCGCGGAATGTTCTTCTCCGGGTTTTCGGATTCACCGGCCGCGATACCAATCAGCTCGGTACCCTGGAAGGAGAAGCCGACAATCATCGCCACGCCAATCATCGCCGAGAAGCCCCCGGCAAACGGCGCATCGCCTATAGTCCAGTTACTCCAGCCCGCCGGTTCAGCCCCTTTGAAAATACCAACGATCATCGCCACACCGACAACGATAAAGATGATGACGGTTGCCACTTTAATCAAAGAGAACCAGTATTCCGCTTCGCCAAAGCCGCGCACGGAGATGTAGTTCAGCAGGAAGATGACCGCCAGGAACAGGGCGCTCCAGATCCAGCCTGGCGTGTCCGGGAACCACCAGGTCATCACCAGTTGTGCGGCGACGAGGTCAACGGCGATGGTCACCGCCCAGTTGTACCAGTAGTTCCAGCCCAGCGCGAAGCCGAAGCCTTCCTCAACGTATTTTTGTCCGTAGGTCGAAAACGAACCAGACACCGGCATGTATGCCGCCAGTTCACCCAGGCTGGTCATCAGGAAGTAGACCATCAGGCCAATCAGGATATAAGAGAATAATGCCCCACCCGGGCCGGCTGCCGAAATTGTTGCGCCAGAGGCAACGAAAAGACCCGTACCGATGGAGCCGCCAATGGCGATCATCGTCAGGTGACGCGCCTTAAGTGCGCGACGTAGCGCGGGCGCTTCTGTGGTTTTAGTTTCTGAAACCATGTGAAAATGCTGTCCATTCAATAAATGAGGCGCGATTGTAGCAGACGATCTGCGTTGCTTCCGGCAGAAATGCTCAGTTATAAGAGAGCTTCATGACTCGGTCAGGATTATAAGTAAAGCATAAAAATGTGGGGTGATAAGCGCACATAGCCCCGGTAAGCGAAGCGCCACCGGGGAACGTTAAATGGCGCAGTAGCGCAGAAAACGCTGGAGCGAGCTGGAAAGGTGTTTCTGACGATGATGGATGCACCACAGCGTGCGCACCAGCTTCGGCAGCGGAACGGGGATCTCAACCAGAGAGCCGGTCTCCAGCTGTTCGGCAATCACCCGTCGGGAAAGACAGCTAATGCCCAGGCCATGACGCACCGCATGCTTAATCGCCTCGGAGTTACCTAACTCCATCCCTAACTGGAACTGCGGCAGATGGGACAGCAGCAGATAATCGACAATCTCACGCGTGCCGGAGCCCTGCTCTCGCAAGATCCACTGCGCCTGCGCCAGACGCTCCAGCGTCACCTCGCCCTGGAGTAAAGAAGAGGCCGGGGAGGCAAACACCACCAGCTCATCCTCCAGCCAGGGTTCCGCAATGATATCCACGTTGTGGCACGGCCCTTCGATAAGCCCGATGTCCACGCGGAAATCGATCACCGCGTTGATCACGTCCTGGCTGTTGCCGACGCTCATTTCCAGCGGCAGGGTCGGAAAATCCCGGCGGTAGCGGGCAATCACTTCCGGCAGGATGTAGTTACCGATCGTGCTGCTGGCGTAGACGCGAATAGCGCCGTTGTCCTCGCGGAACAGCTGTTCGATCTCCGTTGCCTGCTCCAGCAAGGCCAGGGCACGCGGGTACAGCAGGCGGCCATGTTCGTTCACCACCAGCCGCTTTCCTACCCTGTCGAAAAGCTGAACGCCCAGTTGCCCTTCAAGATCGGTCAAGGCCGCGCTAACGGCGGACTGCGAGAGCGCCAGCATTTGTGACGCCTGGGTTGTCGAGCCGCTTTTCAGCACCTCGGCAAAAACTTCCAGCTGACGCAATGTAATGTGCATGGTTGCTTACCACTTATAAAGATTGATTATAAATATATAATCAATTTTATTTTTAAGCCAGAGCGCCGTAACCTTTAGCCAGACAAAGGAGAAGGTTATGTCAGAAATCACCTTACAACATCATCGTACAGTGTGGCACTTCGTGCCGGGTCTCGCGCTCAGCGCCGTGGTTACCGGCGTGGCTTTATGGGGCGGGAGTATACCGGCGGTTGCCGGCGCAGGGTTCAGCGCCCTGACGCTGGCCATTCTGCTTGGCATGGTGGTCGGGAACACCGTTTATCCACACATCTGGAAATCCTGCGACGGCGGCGTGATTTTCGCCAAGCAGCATTTATTACGTCTCGGGATCATCCTTTATGGCTTCCGTCTCACCTTTTCGCAGATTGCGGATGTCGGTGTCAGCGGGATTGCCATTGACGTCCTGACCCTTTCGAGCACCTTTTTACTGGCGTGCTTTATCGGCCAGAAGATCTTTGGGCTGGACAAACAGACCAGCTGGCTGATCGGTGCGGGTAGCAGCATCTGCGGCGCGGCGGCGGTACTGGCAACAGAACCCGTCGTTAAAGCCGAAGCCAGTAAAGTCACGGTTGCCGTCGCGACGGTAGTTATCTTCGGTACGCTGGCGATCTTCCTGTATCCTGCCATGTATCCGCTGGTGGCGCACTGGTTTAGTCCGGAAACCTACGGCATTTATATCGGCTCAACCATGCACGAAGTGGCGCAGGTGGTGGCGGCAGGTCACGCCATTAACCCGGAAGCGGAAAACGCGGCGGTCATCGCCAAAATGCTGCGCGTGATGATGCTGGCCCCGTTCCTGATTTTCCTCGCGGCGCGGGTTAAACAGCTTGCTCCGGCAGGCGGCAGCGAGAAAAGCAAAATCACCATTCCGTGGTTTGCGATCCTGTTCATCGTGGTCGCTGTCTTCAACTCTTTCCACCTGCTGCCAAAAGCGATGGTGGATATGCTGGTGACGCTGGATACGGTCCTGCTGGCGATGGCGATGGCGGCGCTGGGCGTCACCACACACGTCAGCGCGCTGAAAAAAGCCGGCGCGAAACCGCTGCTGATGGCGCTTGTGCTGTTCATCTGGCTAATCGTTGGCGGTGGTGCGATTAACCTTGCGGTACACAGCCTGTTGGCATAAACCATCTCGTCCTTCTCCTGTTAACCCGCTATCATAGGCATTTCGGGTTAACAGGAGTCTTTTTATGAAATATGTTGGAGCGCACGTCAGCGCTGCCGGTGGCCTTGCGAATGCCGCCATTCGCGCCGCCGAAATCGAGGCGACCGCTTTCGCCCTGTTCACCAAAAACCAGCGCCAGTGGCGCGCCGCAGCGCTCACCGCTGAAGTGATTGATGATTTCAAAGCCGCCTGTGAGAAATACCACTATGGGCCTGGCCAAATCCTTCCCCACGACAGCTACCTCATTAACCTCGGTCACCCGGTTGCCGAGGCGCTGGAAAAATCCCGCGAAGCGTTCCTGGATGAGGTTCAGCGCTGTGAACAGCTGGGGCTGGCGCTGCTGAACTTCCATCCCGGTAGCCATCTGATGCAGATTGACGAAGACGCCTGTCTGGCGCGCATCGCCGAGTCCATCAACATTACGCTGGATAAAACCAAAGGCGTCACCGCAGTGATTGAGAACACCGCCGGTCAGGGCAGCAACCTTGGCTTTAAGTTCGAACATCTGGCGGCGATTATTGACGGCGTGGAAGATAAATCCCGCGTGGGGGTGTGCATCGATACCTGTCACGCCTTTGCCGCCGGCTATGACCTGCGCACAACCGAGGCCACGAAAAATACCTTCGAGGAGTTCGAGCGTATTGTCGGTTTTAAATACCTTCGCGGTATGCACTTAAACGATGCGAAAAGCGCGTTCGGCAGCCGCGTTGACCGCCACCACAGCCTGGGCGAAGGCAACATCGGCCATGATGCGTTCCGCTTTATCATGCAGGACGCCCGCTTCGACGGTATTCCGATGGTGCTCGAAACCATTAACCCGGATATCTGGGCGGAAGAGATTGCCTGGCTGAAGGCGCAGCAAACCGCTGAACAGGCGGCATAAAAAAAGCCGGGCTGCTTACGCACCCGGCTTTTTTTGTAGGTCGGGTAAGGCGAAGCCGCCACCCGACACCTCTTTTAGGCTGCTTTTGCGACCACTTCCGCTTCCGGGCGCTTCAGCACCGCGTAAGACAGGCCTGCCACCAGCGTACCGGCAACAATCGCCAGCAGATAACCCAGCACCGGCGTGATGGCGCCAGGGATGAGCAGGACGAACAGACCGCCGTGCGGCGCCATCAGTTTCGCACCTACCGCCATGGAGATAGCCCCCGTCACCGCACCACCCACGATACAGCACGGCAGAACACGCATTGGATCGCGTGCCGCAAACGGGATTGCGCCTTCGGTGATGAAGCACAGGCCCAGCACCAGCGCCGCTTTACCGCCTTCCTGCTGCGCTTTATCGAACTTACGGCGGGCAATAATCGTCGCCAGACCGAGCGCCAGCGGAGGCACCATACCGGCCGCCATGATCGCCGCCATCGGCGCGTAGGTCTGGGTACTCAGCAGGCCAACGCCAAACGCATATGCCGCTTTGTTCACCGGACCACCCATGTCGGTACACATCATACCGCCGAGGATTGCGCCCAGCAGCACCGCGTTCGCCGTCCCCATGGTTTGCAGCCAGTGGGTCAGACCTTCCAGAATGCCCGCGACCGGCTTACCAATCAGGTAAATCATCGCCAGACCGACCACCAGGCTGGAAATCAGCGGGATGATCAGGATAGGTTTCAGCGCCTCCATACTCTGCGGTAGCTTCAGCTTCGAGCTGATCAGCTTCGCCACATAACCGGCGAGGAAACCGGCAATGATACCGCCGATAAAGCCAGAACCGGTGCTCACGGCGAGCATACCGCCGATAAGACCCGGCGTCAGACCCGGACGGTCAGCAATGGAGAAGGCGATAAAGCCCGCCAGCACCGGCACCATCAGCGCAAACGCGGAGCCGCCGCCAATCTGCATCAACGCAGCCGCCAGCGTGCCCGGCTCTTTAAACGCCTCGATACCAAAGGCGAAGGAGAGCGCAATGCACAGGCCGCCCGCCACTACCATCGGCAGCATGTAAGACACGCCCGTTAACAGGTGACGATAGGCACCGGCAGACTCTTTCTTGCCTTCGGTCGGCGTTTTTGCCGCACCGGTTGCCTGATACGGTTTGGCTTCTGCCAGCGCCTTATCAAACTCCTGCGCGGTCTTCTTCAGCGCCAGGCCGGTAGAGGTACGGTACATCGGCTTGCCGGCAAACTTCGCCAGATCCACTTCGATATCCGCCGCCACAATCACCAGATCGGCTTCCGCCACCTCTTCCGGCGTGATGGCATTGCCCGCACCAACAGAGCCGCGGGTTTCAACCTTCACCCACCAGCCACGTTTTTTCGCTTCGGTTTCAATGGCTTCAGCCGCCATAAAGGTGTGCGCCACACCTGTCGGGCAGGCCGTTACCGCAACAATGCGTTTCGGCCCAGCGGCGGCAACCGGCGCCGCCTCAACAGGTGCGCTGTAAACCGTCGCATGACCTTTTGCTTCGCTCAGAAACAGTTCAGGGTGTGCCACCGCGCGATTAATATCACCCAGCCACACTTTTTTGCCGTTCAGGGCGCTGTCAGCGGGGATTTTGTCGCCCAGAACAATCGCCATTTCAGCATCACCCGGGTTATCAATGATATCCAGATGCGCTTTTTGTGCCGCCGCGCCCAGCAGGGTCTTCGCCATATAGGCACGAGCCTGTCCGAGACCGGAGTCAATGATCAGCAGCGTTTTCATTATTCCTCTCCTGCTGTTAGTTAAAAGGTTTTAAGTCAACGCGCGCCATCATCGCGGCTAACTGGGTACGATCGGTAATACCGACATTGCTCTGGCTCACGGCCAGGGCCGCAACGGCGGTAGCAAGACGTAAGGTATGTTCACTGGATTCGCGCATCAGCAGACCGTAGATCAGGCCGCCAACCATCGAATCCCCGGCACCCACGGTGCTGACCACCTCCATTGAAGGCGGTTTGGCAATCCATTCCCCGGAGGCGTTAACCCACAGGGCACCTTCTGCACCCAGCGAAATCACCACGTGAGCGATACCCTGCTCGCGCAGCGCATGGGCAGCGTCAATCACATCCTTTAATTCTGGCAGCTTACGGCCCGCCCAGATCTCCAGTTCGCGGCGGTTAGGCTTAACCAGCCATGGCGAGGCTTTCAGACCGGCGACCAGCGCGTCGCGGCTGCTGTCGAAAATAATGCACGGGCACTGGCTGCGCAGGCGCGTCATCCAGTCGGTGAACGCTTCCGGGCTGACGCCGGACGGCAGACTGCCGCTGACGCACACCATGTCAAACTGGCCCAGCCAGCTCAGGGAATCGGCAACAAAGCGCTCCCAGTCAGCCGGGGTCACTTCGAAGCCGGAGAAGTTCAGATCGGTCACTTCACCGTCTTTCTCGGTCAGCTTAACGTTGATGCGGGTACGGCCCTGCACAACCTGAAAACGGTTAGCGATGCCCAGTTCACTGAACAACTGCTGAAAACCATCCTGGTTGTCTTTACCGAGGAAGCCGCCTACGGTGACGTCGATGCCGAGATCTTTCAGCACCTTCGCCACGTTAATCCCTTTTCCTGCGGCATGCAGGCCGGTCGTCCGCACCAGGTTAACTTCGCCACGCTCAATTTCCGGGCAGAAGCCCACCAGATCGTAAGCCGGGTTCAGCGTAATGGTCGCAACACGTCTGCTCATTATGCGCCCTCCCCCAGACCGGCCGCGATGGCGTCGCCAATCGCTTTCAGCGCCTGTTCAGCATCCGCACCCTGCGCGGTAAAGCGCAGACGATGGCCTTTCTTCACGCCCAGCGCGACAACTTTCATCAGGCTGCGCCCGTTGGCTGGTTTACCCGAACCGTCCAGATTGGTCACGGTGATCTCACTTGCAAATTGTTTAATGGTATTCACCAGCATGGTGCCCGGACGGGCATGCAGGCCGTGTTCGTTACGCACCACGTACTCTGCGCTAAGCAGGTCATCCGTCAGCGCATCGTCGCTGGTCAGCAGGGCCAGCACCGTCGCCGCGTCTGCGTTCAGCAGTTTTTCAGCTTTATTGTTCAGCAGCAGATCGCCCAGACGCTTCAGCACGGATACCGGCTGATCGTCCGCCATGGCGACCGTTACCAGCATCGCGGCGCGTTCGCCGTCTGTCTCAAAGGCAACCGCAGCACGGCTGACCGCGATAGCGCTACGCAGGTTGCCTTCAGCACTGTCGTTCAGCCAGATGCCCTGACCCAGGTTTAATGGCTTATCATTGATGGCGCGCGTCACAAAAGTGGTATCTGCCGCTCCCACTTCTTTCAGGCGGGCCGCGTTCAGCGCCTGGAGCGTCAGCAAATCGGACGCAAGGACGTCCAGCGTCAGGGTTTCATTATCCAGCTTCAGCGCTTCGCTCTGTTTTTCGCCCATCAGCAGGGCACGCAGCTCTTCAGCAGTGGTGGCGGATTTAAGCTGTTCCGCGACGGCATCATCGCTCAGCACGTGCGTCAGCTGACGCAGCAGGCCCAGGTGTTCGTCACCGCTGGCCGCGATGCCGATCGCCACATAAGCCACCTGCCCCTCGCCCCACAGCACGCCCTGCGGGAACTGGAAGACCTGCACGCCGGTTTTCAGCACCTGATCGCGGGTGTCCGTGGTGCCGTGCGGAATTGCAATACCGTTACCGAGGAAGGTGGAGGTCTGCTGTTCACGCGCCAGCATGCCGTTGACGTAGCCGTCAGCCACGTTGCCAGCCTGCACGAGCGCAGCGGCGACCTGGCGAATAGCCTCTTCTTTATTCCCGGCCTGTTCGCCCGGGTGAATATCCTGAACAGATAACTGGAACATGATTCTCCTCTCCTGCTGAAATTGAATCGTTTCAGCTTAACTGAGAAAATAGGCGCTAACCTGCTTCGTCAGGACAGGCAAGATAGCGCTGAAACGTTTCAAGAAGTCTTGTCTTTTCTACAAAAGGTTGCAAGAAAAGTTACATTTCTTGTTGCAGAATTTAGAAGTGCAGCACATTTCTTCTTCAGTCGGGAGGTTTTTGCTGATGTTCAGCAAACAGGTTCAGCACGCTTCAGCGAAACGGCGATAAACTGAAATGCTATTTTGATTTATTGTGGCAATCTTGATTTTGCCCTCTGTTTATTTAATGACAGGCGGCGTAAACTCCGCCTCTCTCTGTTACTCGCAAAGACTGAACATGCATAACACCCCCGCTGCCGCCTCACCAAAGCCTTTTGATTTGACGTCAACGGCGTTTTTGATCGTTGCTTTTCTCACCGGTATTGCCGGTGCGTTACAAACGCCTACGCTGAGCCTGTTTCTGACCAACGAAGTTCACGCCCGCCCGGCGATGGTTGGCTTCTTCTTCACCGGGAGCGCCATCATCGGCATTTTCGTCAGCCAGTTTCTAGCCGGGCGTTCAGACCGCAAAGGCGATCGCAAAAGCCTGATCGTTTTTTGCTGCCTGCTCGGGGTGTTTGCCTGCCTGCTGTTTGCCTGGAACCGTAACTACTTCATTCTGCTGTTCGTGGGCGTCTTCCTGAGCAGTTTCGGCTCGACCGCCAACCCGCAGATGTTCGCCCTTGCCCGCGAGCATGCCGACCGCACCGGGCGAGAAGCGGTGATGTTCAGCTCGATACTGCGCGCGCAGGTGTCGCTGGCCTGGGTGATTGGCCCCCCGCTCGCCTACGCGCTGGCGATGGGTTTTGGCTTTACGGTGATGTACCTCAGCGCAGCCGTGGCCTTCGTGGTATGCGGCGCAATGGTCTGGTTCTTTCTGCCCTCCATGCGCAAAGAGCCGAAAGTGGCGACCGGTACGCTGGAAGCTCCGCGACGTAACCGGCGCGACGCGCTGCTGTTATTCATTATCTGTACGCTAATGTGGGGAACCAACAGCCTCTATATCATTAATATGCCGCTGTTTATTATTGATGAGTTGCATCTGCCGGAGAAGCTGGCCGGGATCATGATGGGAACCGCCGCGGGGCTTGAGATCCCCACCAT
Source organism: Apodemia multiplaga (assembly GCA_018236985.1). Taxonomy (NCBI): domain Eukaryota; kingdom Metazoa; phylum Arthropoda; class Insecta; order Lepidoptera; family Riodinidae; genus Apodemia; species Apodemia multiplaga. Next base: position 27,843 of record DWCC01000006.1, read on the forward strand.
GCTGATTGCGGGCTATTACGCGAAGCGCTTCGGCAAGCGCTTTTTGATGCGCGTCGCCGCCGTAGCCGGGCTGCTGTTTTATGTCGGTATGCTGACGGTTCATACGCCAGCCCTGCTTCTTGCTTTACAGCTGCTGAACGCCATTTACATCGGTATCCTGGCCGGTATCGGCATGCTCTACTTCCAGGATCTGATGCCGGGTCAGGCAGGCTCTGCCACCACCCTTTATACTAATACCACCCGCGTGGGCTGGATTATTGCAGGCTCACTGGCGGGCGTTGTGGCTGAAATCTGGAACTATCATACGGTGTTCTGGATTGCGCTAGTGATGTGCGTCCTGACGCTGAGCTGCCTGACGCGAATCAAAGATGTTTAAGGCGCGGTGAGCGCTTCCAGCTCAAGCAGATAAGTGATGGCCTGCTGGCGCGTACTGCCGCACATTTCGGCGGTTGGCTGGAGCCCGGAGCACACCTTCGGGCGCAGGGGCGAGCCAAAGATCATGCACAGGTTAGTGTCAGAGAGCTGAACGCAGCGGGTATTGGCAGGCTTGCCCTCCGGCATGCCTGGAATGGGGCTTGAGATGGACGGTGCGGTACAGCACGCGCCACAGTCGGAACGACAATCCATACATGCTCTCTGTTGGTGGCAGATGCCCGCGCAGTCGGGCATTGCGCGCACAGTAACACCTTTTATGTATTGATAGCAAAACCCACGAATTCCGCTTGCCTGAAAGGCCGCGCGCGAGTAATTTGGCGCGATATTTTTTACCTCCCGTAAACAGGATTACTGCAATGCCAAGAGCGAACGAAATTAAGAAAGGTATGGTACTGAATTACAACGGCAAACTGCTGATTGTGAAAGATATCGACATTCAGGCACCCAGCGCCCGTGGCGCAGCAACGCTGTACAAAATGCGTTTCTCCGATGTCCGCACCGGCCTGAAAGTGGAAGAACGTTTTAAAGGCGACGATATCGTCGATACCGTGACCCTGACCCGTCGCTACGTTGATTTCTCCTACATCGACGGCAACGAATACGTGTTCATGGATAAAGAAGATTACACCCCGTATATCTTCACCAAAGATCAGATCGAAGAAGAGCTGCTGTTTATTCCAGAGGGTGGGATGCCGGACATGCAGGTGCTGACCTGGGATGGCGTGCTGCTGGCGCTGGAGCTGCCGCAGACCGTTGATCTGGAAATTGTTGAAACGGCGCCGGGCATCAAAGGCGCGTCTGCAAGTGCGCGTAACAAACCGGCTACCCTGACTACCGGTCTGGTCGTACAGGTGCCAGAGTACCTGTCAGCGGGCGAGAAAATCCGTATCCATATCGAAGAAAAACGCTATATGGGTCGTGCTGACTGATCGTGCTTTTCGCCCGGTGGCGCTACGCTTACCGGGCCTACAAAAAACCGGCTCTGATGCCGGTTTTTGTGTTTTTGTAGGCCGGGTAAGGCGCAGCCGCCACCCGGCAACAACCTTTACAGCAGTTCAGGATACTTGGTCATTTTCAGCGCCAGCTCGATACCGCGCACTTCCGCCATCCCTTTCAGACGGCCAATCGCCGAATACCCTGGATTCGTTTTCTTGCGCAGATCGTCCAGCATCTGGTGCCCGTGATCCGGACGGAACGGGATTGGACGCACATCCCCCGCCTGCTTACGACGTACCTCTTCAGAGAGAATGGCATCCACCACCGCAACCATGTTCACGTCGCCGCCAAGATGGGCTGCTTCGTGGAAGGTTTTCGGGTTCTCTTCACGGCAGGTTGCACGCAGGTGGGTGAAATGAATGCGATCGCCGAAGGTTTCGATCATCCGCACCAGATCGTTATCCGCCCGCACCCCATACGAGCCCGTACACATGGTAAAGCCGTTGTAGATGCTGTCCACCGTCTCTTTCAGCCACTGCATATCTTCAATCGTAGACACGATACGCGGCAGGCCAAGAATAGGGCGCGGTGGATCGTCAGGATGAACCGCCAGCCGCACGCCGACTTCTTCTGCCACCGGCACAATAGCGCGCAGGAAGTGCGCCATGTTTTCACGCAGCTGGTTTTTATCGATATCGCCATATTCCGCCAGGCGCGCGCGGAACTGATCGAGGGTATAACCCTCTTCCGCACCGGGCAGGCCCGCGATGATATTGCGAACCAGCTTCTCAATGTCCGCTTCACCGGCGGCATTGAACCACGCCAGCGCCTGCTGCTGCTCTTCTGCGGTGTAGTCTGCTTCCGCCCCCGGACGCTTCAGAATGTGCAGTTCGAAAGCCGCAAAAGCGATTTGATCGAAACGCAGCGCCTTCGAACCATCGGCCATTTCATATTCCAGGTCGGTACGCGTCCAGTCCAGGATCGGCATAAAGTTGTAGCAGACGGTATCAATACCACAGGCTGCCAGGTTACGAATGCTCTGCTGATAATTCGCAATCCAGGTATCACACTCACCGGAGTGGGTTTTGATATCTTCGTGAACCGGAATACTTTCCACAACAGACCAGGTTAACCCCTTCTCTGCCAGCTGAGCCTGACGCTTTTGGATTTCCTCCACCGGCCACACCTGACCGTTCGGAATATGATGCAGCGCCGTGACCACACCCGTTGCGCCTGCCTGACGCACATCATCAAGAGAAACCGGATCGTTCGGCCCGTACCAACGCCAGGTTTGTTCCATTGCCCCACCCTCTCAAGTTGTTATACCAATATGTGTTACCTCAATGACGACTACCATACATGTTTAATCGAAGTGGTCAATACAGCACGCGGCATTGATTGATCAAACTCACATAACAGGGATATTTACGGCTTACCAATTTAATTTGTTGTCATATAACTTTACACTGGCATTGTTAATTAATGGTTAACCAGGTGTGTATTACATGAAGACTATTGCCTCCACCGCGCTTCCTGCTCATGTCCAGCAGCCCCGCTACGATCGCGAGCAGTTACGCTCCCGCATCGTCCATTTCGGTTTTGGCGCGTTCCACCGGGCGCATCAGGCGTTGTTAACAAACCGGGTACTGAATGCCAAAGGAGGCGACTGGGGAATTTGTGAGATTAGCCTCTTTAGCGGCGATGTCCTTATGGGCCAGCTCCGGGCGCAGGATCATCTGTTTACCGTGCTGGAGAAAGGTGCCGAAGGCAATCAGCCCATTATTATCGGTGCGGTAAAAGAGTGCCTGAACGCCAAACTCGACTCGCTGGCAGCCATTATTGAGAAATTCTGCGAACCGCAGGTGGCAATTGTCTCCCTCACCATTACCGAAAAAGGCTACTGTATCGATCCGGCGACGGGAAAACTGGATATGCGGAACAGCCGCATCCTGCACGATCTTGAGCACCCGTCTGAGCCGCATTCCGCGCCGGGTATTCTGGTTGAAGCCCTTCATCGCCGCCGCGAGCGGGGCCTGCCGGCGTTTACCGTGCTCTCCTGCGACAATATTCCCGACAACGGCCATGTGGTGAAAAATGCCGTTCTCGGCATGGCCGGAAAGCGTTCCGCAGAGCTGGCCGCATGGATCGAGGCGCACGTGAGCTTCCCTGGCACCATGGTCGACCGAATCGTGCCCGCCGCCACCGACGCCTCACTCGCGGAAATCACCCAGGAACTTGGCGTTGAGGATCCCTGCGCCATCAGCTGTGAACCGTTCATTCAGTGGGTAGTGGAAGATAACTTTGTCGCCGGGCGTCCGGAGTGGGAGGTGGCAGGCGTACAGATGGTTGAGGATGTCCTGCCCTGGGAGCAGATGAAGCTGCGGATGCTGAACGGCAGCCACTCCTTCCTCGCGTATCTGGGCTACCTTGCCGGCTACGCGCACATAAATGAATGTATGCAGGACGACAGTTTCCGCGAGGCTGCCCGCAGGCTGATGCTGAATGAGCAGGCCCCTACGCTGCGCATCACCAACGTTGATCTGACAGCCTATGCTGACAGCCTGCTTGACCGCTTCGCCAACCCGGCCCTACAGCATCGTACATGGCAAATCGCCATGGACGGCAGCCAGAAGCTGCCTCAGCGCATGCTGGAGGGGATCCGCATGCATCTTGAGCGTAACACCGCCTGGCCATTACTGGCGCTGGGGGTGGCGGGCTGGATGCGCTACGTCAGCGGTACGGACGAACAGGGCAACGCCATTGACGTACGCGATCCGCTGAGCGACAAGTTTCAGGCCATTGTCACTACCAGCAGCGACGCAGAACGCGTTAGCACCCTGCTGACGCTAAATGAAATCTTTGGCGACGACCTGCCGCAAAACCCTGTCTTTGTCGAAGCAATCACCAGCGCGTACCAGCGCCTCGTCCGGCTCGGCGCGCGCCAGGCCGTTATCGAAACGTTAAAAATTTAGCGATTATTGCGTTTAAGGCGAACGGTTTTGTGCTCCGTTCGCCCTCCCTCTTCTCAATGCCCGATTTTTTCGTCAGGATGATAGATAGTTGTTACTACATCACAATTATTTATCGGAGCGCACGTGACCAAAACCAACCTGATCACCGGTTTTCTCGGCAGCGGTAAAACTACGTCCATTCTGCATTTGCTGGCCAATAAAGACCCGGCGGAAAAGTGGGCCGTGCTGGTCAACGAATTTGGCGAAGTGGGGATCGACGGCGCGTTGCTCGCCGACAGCGGCGCGATGGTGAAAGAGATCCCGGGCGGGTGTATGTGCTGCGTGAATGGTCTGCCGATGCAGGTCGGGCTGAATACGCTGCTGCGTCAGGGCAAGCCGGACCGTCTGCTGATTGAGCCCACCGGGCTGGGGCATCCTAAGCAAATCCTTGATTTACTGACCGCCCCGGTATACGAGCCGTGGCTTGAGCTGCGTGCGACGCTTTGCCTGCTCGACCCCCGCCAGCTGCTGGATGAAAAAGCGATCAATAATGACAATTTCCGCGACCAGCTCGCCTCGGCAGATATTATCGTGGCGAATAAATCCGATCGCGCGACGGCTGAGAGTCAGGCCGCGTTCCAGTCCTGGTGGCAGCAGGCTGGCGGTGGACGTCAGTATGTGCAGACGACCCAGGGCAACATTGATGGCGCCCTGCTCGACCTTCCCCGCCTCAACCAGACGCAACTGCCTGCCAGCGCTGAGCATTCGCATAGTCACGGCGCGAAGCAAGGCCTGGCTGCACTGAGCCTGCCGGAGCATCAGCGCTGGCGTCGCAACCTGAACAGCGGCCAGGGGCATCAGGCCTGCGGGTGGATCTTCGATGCCGATACGGTTTTCGACACCATTGGTATACTGGAATGGGCGAGACTCGCGCCGGTTGAGCGGGTAAAAGGGATCATGCGCACTCCGGATGGTCTGGTGCGCATTAACCGTCAGGGCGAGGATTTCTTTATTGAAACCCAGAACGTCGCGCCACCCGACAGCCGGATAGAGTTAATTAGTGCGGTTAATACCGACTGGAATGCCCTCCAGTCAAGCCTGTTGAAGCTTCGTTTAAGTTTGGGCGGCTAACGTTGCCCCTGATTTCACACATTGCTGAAGACTATGACGACTCGACTTCCTGCTATTTTATTGCTCAACGCTGCCGGCCTGGCGATCTTTTTCTCCTGGTATATCCCGGCGGATCACGGTTTCTGGTTCCCGCTGGATTCCGGGCTGTTCCACTTCTTTAACCAGGCGCTGGCGAAGAGTGAAGCCTTCCTGTGGCTGGTGGCGATCACCAACAACCGCGCGTTTGACGGCTGTTCGCTGCTGGCAATGGGCTGTCTGATGCTCTCCTTCTGGCTGAAGGAAGACAAAACGGGTCGTCGCCGTATTCTGATTATCGGCCTGGTGATGCTGCTGACGGCCGTGATTATCAACCAGCTGGCGCAGCATCTGATGCCGGTTAAACGCGCCAGTCCTTCGCTCTTTTTCCCGAATATTAACCGCGTCAGCGAGCTGCTTCATATTCCAACCAAAGATGCCTCGAAGGACAGTTTCCCGGGCGACCACGGTATGATGCTGCTGATTTTTGCAGGCTTCATGCTGCGCTATTTTGGTAAAAAAGCCTTCACCATCGCCCTGGTTATTGTGGTGGTATTTGCATTCCCGCGGGTGATGATTGGCGCTCACTGGCTGACAGATATCGCCGTAGGCTCCCTCACGGCGGTGTTAATTGGTTTACCGTGGGTGCTGATGACCCCACTCAGCGATCGCATAATAGGCATTTTTGATCGCTATCTTCCTGGCAAATTTAAACAAGCTGGAAACAAATAAATAACGAAAATTAACACCATTCATCAGGGATCGTTTTCGATCCCTGCGTCACTTCTTTTCGGCGTCATTCAACGCTGTCATCATCCCGTCATACAATTCGTGATAAAAATGAAGCAATTGCAGGGATTACCGATATGAATGGCGGCATTTTGAGCAATTCCGCGCTGTAACTTTGTGTATCACATTTTCTTATAAAAAAACGGACTTTTTTGCTCGCAATACCCCGTGCAATCGGTTAACCTCGAACTCGTTTTGCCCCACTGAGATAATTATTATCATGGTGAATAATTTTGTGCGTTGAGCCACAGTTTTCACCATAAAGAATTGTCTCATTGTGAACAGATTATTAGTCTCGTCACGGTTGGCATTTTTATAACGATATTTTCGTTAAGGACTTCAAGGGAAAACAAACAAAATGGTCAAATCTCAACCAATCTTGAGATATATCTTGCGGGGGATCCCGGCGATTGCAGTGGCGGTTCTGCTTTCGGCATGTAGTACGACGAACACCGCGAAGAATATGCATCCTGAGACGCGTGTTGTGGGAATGGAAGATTCCTCTTCACTGCAAGCCTCTCAGGATGAATTTGAAAATATGGTACGTAATCTCGACGTTAAGTCGCGTATTATGGATCAGTATGCTGACTGGAAAGGCGTGCGTTACCGTCTGGGCGGCAGCACCAAGAAAGGCATCGATTGTTCCGCGTTCGTACAGCGTACGTTCCGTGAGCAGTTTGGGTTAGACCTTCCGCGTTCTACTTATGAACAGCAGGAAATGGGTAAATCCATTTCGCGCACTAAACTGCGCACGGGCGATTTAGTCCTGTTCAGAGCGGGTTCAACCGGTCGACACGTTGGCATCTATATCGGTAACGATCAGTTTGTCCATGCTTCCACCAGCAGTGGTGTGACGATTTCCAGCATGAACGAACCTTACTGGAAGAAGCGCTACAACGAAGCTCGCCGCGTTCTGAGCCGTAGTTAATATTGCTGTCGTATCGTTGGTTATCCCTTGGCTGGCGATACGATAAAAAAAGCACTGCTCCGGCAGTGTTTTTTTTTGCCCGTTACACTGATAACTATCCAGCGGCATTTCAGGAATCACGACATCTATGTTTACCCGCTACTTCTCCAGCAACCGCAAGATTCTGTTTCTCAGTTTCCTTACGGGGTTATTCACTGCCCTGCTCCTGGGAGCATTACAGTTTTACTGGAGTTATCACAAGCGAGACGTCAGATTCGATACCCTTATTACCGATTTAAGCGTCTACATGGAGAGCTATTTTGATGAGCTCAAAATGTCGATTGATACGCTCCAGCCGCTCACGCTAAACAGCTGCGAGGAAGTGAGTGCCGCCCTGACCTCCCGGGCGGCCTTTAGCATCAATGTGCGCGCCTTTTTGCTGGTCAGGGATAAAAACGCCTACTGCTCTTCCGCCACCGGCCCGATGAATGTCCCTCTGGAAGCGCTTATTCCTGAACTGCACATCAATAAACAGGTTGATATGGCGCTCCTGCCGGGCACTCCCATGCTGCCGGACAAGCCCGCGATTGCCATCTGGTATCGCAACCCACTGGTGAAGGACGGCGGTGTATTTACCTCCGTTAATCTTAACCTGACTCCTTATCTCCTCTACACCTCAAGACAGGATGAGTTTGCCGGTATTTCCATCATTATTGGCGATTATGCGTTATCAACCCATTCCGGAACGCTGGTCCCTGCACGTGATTTGCCTGATATCCCGGTCCGTACCGCCACGCTGAAAAATGTGCCTCTGACCATCCATGTTTATGCGGAAGCCTGGACGACCGATGATGTGCTGTACGCCCTGTTTTTCGGCCTGGTCTGCGGTATCGCGGCGGGCCTGTTGAATTTCTATATTCTTACTATCCGTCTTAATCCGGGGAAAGAGATCCTAACGGCCATCAAACGCGACCAGTTTTACGTGGTCTATCAACCCGTCGTGGATGCGCAGTCGCTCAAAATGACCGGGCTGGAAGTCCTGATGCGCTGGAAGCATCCGGTGATGGGAGAAATTCCACCGGATGCCTTTATTAATTTCGCTGAAGCGCAGAAGCTGATTGTCCCGCTGACGCTGCATCTTTTTGACCTGATTATCCGCGATGCCCCTGTCCTGCAAACGGTGCTCCCGCCTGGGGCCAAGTTTGGGATCAACATCGCGCCCGGTCATCTGCATGCGGAAAGCTTTAAAGAGGATATGCGCGCGTTTGCCGCCGCCCTTCCACCCGATCACTTCCAGATTGTGCTGGAAATAACCGAGCGCGATATGATCAACCACCGCGAGGCTAATCAGCTGTTCGAATGGCTGCACGAAGAAGGTTTTGAAATTGCCATCGATGATTTTGGCACCGGCCACAGCGCGCTGATCTATCTGGAACGCTTCACGATGGATTACCTGAAAATTGACCGTGGCTTCGTGAATGCCATCGGGACTGAAACCGTCACCTCGCCAGTGCTTGACGCGGTGCTGACGCTGGCAGAACGCCTGAATATGTTAACCGTTGCCGAGGGTGTTGAAACGCCGGAGCAGGCGGCGTGGCTGCGCGAGCATGGCGTGAACTATCTTCAGGGCTACTGGATCGGCCGCCCGATGCCGCTGGAGCATTTCAGGACGTGGCAACCCGACATCACGCTCGGGGAATAATTTCACAATCACGGCGCTGTCCCTTATTATTCTGTTCAACCGAGCCTGCCTGTGAACAAAGGGATCCGCCGCACTATGATTATGCGCGTTGTGTTGACGCTATTGGCGCTGGTGAGCCTGTCGAGCCAGGCGCAGACCATCAAAGAGAGCACGGCCTTTGCCGTCATTGGCGAGCCGAAGTACGCGGTTAACTTTAACCACTACGATTACGTTAACCCCGCCGCCCCGAAAGGCGGAAACGTGACGCTTTCCGCCACGGGAACGTTTGACAACTTTAACCGCTTTGCCCTGCGCGGCGTGGCGGCAGCGCGTACCGAATCCCTCTATGACACGCTGTTCGTCACCTCCGACGACGAGCCCGGCAGCTATTATCCCCTGGTTGCTGAGAACGTGCGTTACGCCGATGATTTCAGCTGGGCAGAAATCGCGATTAATCCGCGGGCGCGTTTTCACGACGGTACGCCGGTTAGCGCCCGTGACGTGGCATTCACCTTTCATAAATTTATGACCGAAGGCGTGCCGCAGTTTCGTCTGGTGTACAAGGGCACCACGGTGAAAGCCATCGCCCCGCTGACCGTGCGAATCGAACTCCCTGAGCCGAACAAAGAGAATATGCTGAGCCTGTTCTCCCTGCCCGTCATGCCCGAATCCTTCTGGAAAAATCATAAGCTGAGCGATCCCCTCTCTACCCCGCCGCTGGCCGGAGGGCCGTATCGCATTACCGACTGGCGAATGGGCCAGTACGTGATCTATTCCCGGGTGAAAGATTACTGGGCAGCCACGCTGCCGGTAAACCGGGGCCGCTGGAACTTCGATACAATCCGCTACGACTACTACCTGGATGATAACGTGGCCTTCGAGGCATTTAAGGCGGGCGCGTTTGATTTACGTGTCGAGAACAGCGCCAAAAATTGGGCGACCCGCTATATTGGAAAAAATTTCGCGAAAGGCTATATCGTTAAAGACGAACACAAAAACGAATCCGCGCAGGACACGCGCTGGCTGGCGTTTAATATTCAGCGCCCGGTTTTTTCCGATCGTCGGGTGCGTGAAGCCATTACCCTGGCGTTTGATTTCGAATGGATGAACAAAGCGCTGTTTTACGGAGCCTACAGCCGGGCGAACAGCTATTTCCAGAATACTGAATATGCCGCCCGTGATTATCCCCACGCGGACGAGCTGGTTTTGCTGGCGCCAATGAAAGCGGAGCTCCCGCCGGAGGTGTTCACCCGCGTATTTGAACCGCCCAAATCCGACGGAAACGGGTTCGACCGGGACAACCTGCTGGATGATGCTGGCTGGGTGCTGAAAAATCGGCAACGGGTTAATGTGCAAACCGGTAAACCGCTCAGCTTCGAACTGCTGATTGCCTCCGGCGCAAACGATCAGTGGGTGCTGCCATTTAAGAAGAACCTTGCCCGGCTTGGCGTCACCATGAATATCCGCCAGGTCGATATGGCCCAGTTAACCAACCGCAAGCGCAGTCGCGATTACGACATGATGCAGACCCTGTGGGCCGCGCAGCCGTGGCCGAGTTCAGATCTGCAAATCTCCTGGGCATCGGGTTATATCGACTCCTCCTACAACGCCCCGGGCGTAAAGAGCCCGGTGATTGATGCGCTGATTGCAAAAATTGTCGCCGCTCAGGGCGATAAGAACAAGCTTCTGCCGCTTGGCCGCGCGCTCGATCGGGTCTTAACCTGGAACTATTACATGCTGCCGATGTGGTATATGGGCGAAGATCGCGTGGCCCGCTGGGATAAATTCTCCCTGCCTGCCGTTCGCCCGGTCTACACCCTCGGCTTTGACACCTGGTGGTATGACGTGAATAAAGCCGCAAAACTGCCCGCAGAGCGGCGTTAAGGAGTGACGATGGGCGCTTATCTTATCCGCCGGCTGCTGTTAGTGATCCCGACGCTGTGGGCCATCATTACCATTAACTTTTTTATCGTCCAGATCGCCCCCGGCGGTCCGGTGGACCAGGCAATTGCGGCAATAGAATTTGGTCACGCTGGCGGCATGCCGGGCGGCGGCGGTGAAGGAATGGGGGCCAGCCATGCCCGGACGGGCGTGGGCAACATCAGCGAAAGCCACTACCGGGGCGGTCGCGGACTGGATCCGGAGGTGATCGCCGAGATCACCCATCGCTATGGTTTTGACAAGCCGCTGCACGAGCGTTATTTCAGGATGCTCTGGGATTATGTCCGTTTCGATTTTGGCGACAGCCTGTTTCGCAGCGCCTCGGTGTTAACCCTGATCAAACAAAGCCTGCCGGTTTCCATCACGCTCGGACTGTGGGGGACGCTGATTATTTATCTGGTCTCCATTCCGCTGGGGATCCGAAAAGCGGTCTACAACGGTAGCCGTTTCGATATCTGGAGCAGCACATTCATTATCATCGGCTACGCTATCCCGGCGTTTCTGTTTGCCGTGCTGCTGATTGTCTTTTTCGCCGGCGGCAGTTATTTCGACCTCTTCCCGCTGCGCGGGCTGGTCTCTGCGGATTTCAGCACCCTGCCGTGGTATCAGAAAATCACCGATTACTTCTGGCACATCACGCTTCCGGTGCTGGCGACGGTCATCGGCGGATTTGCGGCGCTTACGATGCTGACCAAAAACGCCTTTCTTGATGAGATCCGCAAACAGTACGTCGTCACCGCGCGCGCCAAGGGTGTCGGTGAAAAGCAGATCATGTGGAAGCACGTTTTTCGTAACGCCATGCTGCTGGTGATTGCCGGTTTCCCCGCCACGTTCATCAGTATGTTTTTTACCGGCTCTCTGCTGATAGAGGTGATGTTCTCGCTCAACGGATTAGGGCTGCTGGGCTATGAGGCCACCGTCTCCCGTGATTATCCGGTGATGTTTGGCACACTCTACATTTTCACCCTGATCGGCCTGCTGCTGAACATCATCAGCGATATCAGCTATACGCTGGTCGATCCCCGTATCGATTTTGAGGGTCGCTGATGTCGCGTTTAAGCCCCGTCAATCAGGCCCGCTGGGCGCGCTTTCGCCACAACCGTCGCGGCTACTGGTCGCTGTGGATCTTCGCCGTCCTGTTCGCCTTAAGTATGTGTTCGGAACTGATTGCCAACGATAAACCCCTGCTGGTGCATTTCAAAGACCGCTGGTATGTACCGGTGCTGGCCACCTACAGCGAAAGCGATTTTGGCGGCCCGTTTGCGACGCCAGCCGAGTACCAGGATCCCTGGTTACGTGAACAGATAGCGCAGCACGGCTGGGCTATCTGGGCGCCGATTCGTTTTGGCGCGAACAGTATTAACTTCGCCACGTCCACCCCCTTCCCTTCGCCGCCTTCCGCGCAAAACTGGCTGGGAACGGACGCCAACGGCGGCGATGTGCTGGCGCGCATTCTCTATGGCACCCGCATCTCGCTCCTGTTTGGGCTGCTGCTGACGCTCTTTAGCAGCGTAATGGGCGTTGTGGCGGGCGCCGTGCAGGGCTATTACGGGGGTAAAATAGATTTATGGGGACAGCGCGTGATTGAAGTCTGGTCCGGTATGCCGACGCTGTTTCTGATTATCCTGCTGTCCAGCGTGGTACAGCCTGGCTTCTGGTGGCTGCTCGGGATCACCGTCCTGTTCGGCTGGATGGCGCTGGTCGGCGTGGTGCGCGCGGAGTTTCTGCGTACGCGGAATTACGACTATATTCGCGCTGCGCAGGCGTTAGGCGTGAGCGATGGCGCAATCATCTTCCGCCACATGCTTCCCAATGCTGTGGTGGCGACCCTCACCTTCCTGCCGTTTATTTTGTGCAGCTCCATTACCACCCTGACGTCGCTTGATTTTCTTGGTTTCGGTTTGCCGCTGGGCTCACCGTCACTTGGCGAACTGCTGTTGCAGGGCAAAAACAATCTCCAGGCCCCCTGGCTGGGCATCGCCGCATTCCTCTCCGTGGCGGTGCTCCTTTCCCTGCTGATTTTTATTGGCGAAGCCGTGCGCGATGCCTTCGATCCCAACAAGGCGGTATGACATGACCCGGCCTCTTCTGAGTATAGAGAACCTGTCGATTGCGTTTTCAAAACAGGGCGAATCACGCACGGTGGTGACGGATTTATCGTTGCAGATCCAGCGCGGAGAGACGCTGGCGCTGGTCGGGGAATCCGGCTCCGGTAAGAGCGTTTCGGCGCTGTCGGTGCTGCGCCTGCTCCCTTCCCCGCCGGTCAGCTATCCGCAGGGGGATATTCTGTTCCATGGACAATCGCTGCTGAACGCTGACGAGCAAACCCTGCGCGGCATTCGTGGCAACAACATCGCCATGATTTTTCAGGAGCCGATGGTGTCGCTCAACCCACTGCATACCCTGGAAAAACAGCTCTATGAAGTGCTGTCACTTCATCGGGGAATGCGTAAAGAGGCAGCGCGGGGTGAAATTCTGGACTGCCTTGAACGCACCGGTATCCGTAATGCGGCGAAACGGCTGAACGATTTCCCGCACCAGCTTTCCGGCGGCGAGCGCCAGCGCGTGATGATTGCAATGGCCCTGCTCACGCGCCCCGAACTGCTGATTGCCGATGAACCTACTACCGCGCTGGACGTCACGGTACAGGCACAAATTCTGCAACTGCTGCGCGAACTGCGCGACGAGCTGAACATGAGCCTGCTGTTTATTACGCACAACCTGAGCATCGTGAAAAAGCTCGCTGACACGGTGGCCGTGATGCAAAACGGCCGCTGCGTGGAACAGAACCGGGCATCCGCCCTGCTGAGCGCGCCTCAGCACCCGTATACACAGCGCCTGCTCGATAGCGAACCCGCTGGCGACCCGGTTCCGCTTAACGCTGACAGCGCGCCGTTGCTGAGGGTTGAGGGGCTGTCGGTGTCATTCCCGATCCACAAAGGCATTTTGCGTCGCGTGGTCGATCACAATCATGTTCTGAAAGACATGAGCTTCGCTCTGCGTCCGGGCGAATCGCTTGGGCTTGTGGGCGAGTCCGGTTCAGGCAAAAGCACCACCGGCCTGGCGCTGCTGCGCCTGATCGCCTCTCAGGGAAGCATTGTTTTTGACGGCATGCCGCTGCAAAACCTGAATCGCCGGATGATGCTTCCCGTGCGCCCGCGGATGCAGGTGGTATTTCAGGATCCAAACTCTTCGCTTAACCCGCGCCTGAGCGTATTACAGATTATTGAAGAGGGCCTGCGCGTCCACCAGCCGACAATGACGGCGCAACAGCGTGAAATCGACGTGATGCGGGTGATGGCGGAAGTGGGTTTAGATCCCGAGACCCGGCACCGGTATCCGGCTGAGTTTTCCGGCGGACAGCGCCAGCGTATAGCGATTGCCCGCGCGCTGATCCTGAAACCGGAGCTGATCGTGCTGGACGAGCCAACCTCTTCCCTGGACCGCACCGTGCAGGCGCAAATTCTGGCGCTGCTGAAGGGGCTACAGGAAAAGCATCGGCTGGCCTATATCTTTATCAGCCACGATTTACAGGTGGTGCGTGCGCTTTGCCATCAGGTGGTGGTATTGCGGCAGGGAGAAGTCGTTGAGCAGGGAGAGTGCCAGCGCGTATTCACCGCGCCGACGCAGGATTACACGCGCCAGCTATTGTCCGCTGACTAACACTCAGAAAGGATATTGACCAGAGAACGGCTCGGCAATGGCCACGCCGAAGTTTTTCAGCCGACAGGTGGCGGCAAACTCATCCTGGCTGTTAACAAACAGGCACGGCTCACCTTCGCATTCCAGCACGGAGCTGTCCACTTCGATGTCCGTCAGCGCCTGGCTGAGACGTTCCATGACCGGCCACGCATTTTCATCGCTCGGGCTGAGCAGTTTGAGGGCCACCAGACAATTATCCTCCCCGGCAACGCTTTGCGGAATCGGTTCAACTTTCGAACCTGCAAAACCCGTCGACCAGCGATAGCTCTGGGGCAAGCGATGGACAATGGAGAGTTGTAATGTATTCACGTTCAGATCCCCGGAAGCAAATTTACTTCACAATTTATTTACATTTATAGTAACACATCATCGCCAACCTGCACTGTTTAGCGGATTTTATAGGCGTTGCAGGCTCGCGTCGGCGCTATATGTACCCGTTTCTGCGATCTAACTCAACCTTTTTAAATACAATGATGTGACTTTTTACATAAATAGATTTTACATAAAAGAAACAAACACAGGGTAAACGAACGGTGGGTTGGTTGATATGGGTCAACAAAAAGGCCCGTCACGGGCCTTAAGTGGTCATTTATGCGCCGTCTTTCGCGGCCGGCTGGCGTAAAGATAGAAGAGAATGGAGCAGGTCGCGCAGAGGGCAATCGCCCACAGCATCGGCCAGGCGGTATTAAACGTCGCCGTCGAGAGCAGCGCCCCGACTATCGCGCCAATTCCGAAACGGAACGTTCCTGCCAGCGACGAGGCGGTGCCCGCCATATGCGGAAATTCGTCGAGGATCACCGCCATCGCGTTGGATGAAACCATCGACACGCAGCCGACAAACGCCGCCACGCCCACCACCAGCGCCCAGAAACCGACGCCCAGCAACGCGCTCAATACCAGCCAGATAGCCATCACGAACTGGATCCACAGCCCGGCGCGGAACATATTCAGCGCCCCAACCCGCCGGACAAAGCGGCTGTTGATAATGGTCATCACAAACAGGAACACAATATTCAGCGCGAAGTAGTAACCAAAATGCTGGGGTGAAACATGGTTCAGTTCGATGTACACAAACGGCCCCGCGCTCAGGAACGAGAACATTCCGGCAAAGCTGAAGCCGCTGGCCAGCATATAGCTCAGCACACGCTTATGGCGAAACAGCGAGGCAAAGTTGCCAAGCGTGGTGCGAACGTGAAACTTCTGACGTCGCTCGACCGGCAGCGTTTCATCGATAAAGACGAAGATCATCACCGAGGCCAGCAGCGCGGCAATCGCCAGGATCCAGAAAATCGCATGCCAACTGAACCACACCAGGACCGCCCCGCCCACCATCGGGGCGACCAGCGGCGCAATTGTCGTGACCAGCATGACGAACGACATCATGCGTGAGAACTCTTCCTTCGGGTAGACGTCGCGCATCAGCGCGTTAATCACCACGCTTGCCGCAGCCGCCGCCAGGCCATGGAAGAAGCGCATCACAATCAGCTGATCGATACTCTGCGCCAGCGCGCAGGCCACCGCCGCCGCGGCAAATATCAATGTCCCGCCCAGGATAACCGGTTTACGCCCCAGGCTGTCGGCCATTGGGCCATAAAAGAGCTGACCGAGGGCAAAACCAAGAATGTAGGTGCTGAGCGTCATCTGCGCGCTGCCTGCCGGTACGCCAAACTGAGCGGAAATCACCGGCAGCGCGGGCAGATACATATCGATAGACAGCGGCATCAGCATGGCCAGCAGGCCAAGGATAAATACAATTTTAAACGACGAGTGTGGCCTGGTGGTCACAGGGTTCTCCTGAATTTAGCGTGAAGGCAGCCCGACGCTGGCAATCTCTTCTTCCGTCAGCGGGCGATATTCCCCTGGGGCCAGGTCTGGATCGAGTTCAATCGCGCCGATACGTTCACGATGCAGCCCCACAACGTGGTTGCCCACGGCGGCAAACATCCGCTTCACCTGATGGTAGCGGCCTTCACTGATGGTCAGACGGACGTCCGTGGGGGTGAGGATTTCCAGCACCGCCGGTTTGGTCAGATCCTTTTCATTATGCAGCTGAACGCCTTTCGCGAATTGCTCTGCCGTGTCATCCAAGACCGGAGACTCAAGCATCACCCGATAGGTTTTCTCACAGTGATGGCGCGGGGAGGTGATGCGGTGCGACCACTGGCCGTCATCGGTCATCAGCACCAGGCCGGTAGTATCGATATCCAGTCGCCCTGCCGCATGCAGCTTGTGCGCCACAGGTTCGTCGAGGAAATAGAGCACCGTCGGGTGATCCGGATCGTCCGTTGAACAGACGTAACCTTCCGGTTTGTTGAGCATGAAGTAGCGCGGGCCATTCTGCTGGGTCAGCGGGTTGCCGTCATACTCCACCTGGTGCTCAGGCTGGAGTTTAAAAGCGCTGTCTTTCACAATGTCGCCGTCCACGGTTACGCGGCTGGCGCGAATTTCACGCCCGGCAATAGCGCGGCTTACGCCGAGTTGCTGAGCGATAAACTTATCAAGTCGCATGAAATCTTTTTAGCCTTAATGGTGCTGGAAGTCGGACTACGCGTCCGAAAAAGAAGCAGTCAGAAACAGTTCAGTATAATGGTCTGGTTGCGCCACTCAAGGGAAAAAGTTTCGTGGCATACTATATGCGAGTTAACTGAATAGAGAAGCCATGACGTTCACATTACGCCCCTATCAGCAGGAAGCCGTTGATGCCACCCTCGCCTGGTTTCGCAAGCATCGGGAGCCCGCCGCCATCGTTCTCCCGACCGGAGCCGGTAAAAGCCTGGTGATTGCCGAACTGGCGCGCCTGGCCCGCGGACGCGTGCTGGTGCTGGCGCACGTCAAAGAGCTGGTGGCGCAAAACCACGCCAAATATTGCGCACTCGGCCTGGAGGCCGACATTTTTGCCGCCGGACTGAAGCGCAAAGAGAGCCACGGAAAAGTGGTGTTTGGCAGCGTACAATCCGTTGCGCGCAACCTGGAACTGTTTCGCAGCGAGTTTTCCCTGCTGATTGTCGATGAGTGTCACCGCATCAGCGATGACGACGACAGCCAGTATCAGCAAATCCTCACTCATCTGAAAAAGGTGAATCCTCACCTCCGTCTGCTTGGCCTCACCGCCACGCCGTTTCGTCTGGGCAAGGGCTGGATTTATCAGTTTCATTATCACGGCATGGTGCGTGGCGATGAAAAGGCCCTGTTCCGCGACTGTATCTATGAGCTTCCGCTGCGCTACATGATCAAGCACGGCTACCTGACGCCGCCGGAGCGGCTGGATATGCCCGTCGTGCAGTACGATTTCAGCCGCTTACAGGCGCAGAGCAACGGGCTGTTCAGCGAGGCAGATCTTAACCATGAGCTGAAAAAACAGAAGCGGATCACGCCGCATATCATCAGCCAGATTGAAGAGTTCGCACAAAAGCGCAAAGGGGTGATGATTTTTGCTGCCACTGTCGAACACGCGCGCGAAATTAAGGGGCTGCTGCCCGCCGACGACGCGGCGTTAATTACCGGTGAAACCCCCGGCCCGGAGCGCGACAGCCTGATTGAGGACTTCAAAGCTCAGCGGTTCCGCTATCTGGTGAATGTCTCCGTACTAACCACCGGCTTTGACGCCCCGCACGTCGACCTGATTGCGATTCTTCGCCCGACGGAATCCGTCAGCCTGTATCAGCAGATTGTTGGCCGCGGGCTGCGTCTGGCGCCGGGCAAAACCGACTGTCTGATCCTTGATTACGCCGGTAACCCGCACGATCTCTATTCACCGGAAGTCGGCACGCCAAAAGGCAAGAGCGACAACGTGCCCGTTCAGGTTTTTTGCCCTGCCTGCGGGTTTGCCAACACCTTCTGGGGGAAAACCACCGCCGACGGCACGCTGATCGAACATTTTGGCCGCCGCTGTCAGGGCTGGTTTGAAGACGATGAAGGCCATCGCGAACAGTGTGACTTCCGCTTCCGCTTCAAAAACTGCCCGCAGTGCAATGCCGAAAACGACATTGCCGCCCGCCGCTGTCGGGAGTGCGACACGGTCCTGGTCGACCCGGACGACATGCTGAAAGCGGCGCTGAAGCTGAAAGATGCGCTGGTGCTGCGCTGTTCCGGCATGGCCTTACAGCCCGGCGCGGATGAAAAAGGCGAGTGGCTAAAAATTACCTACTACGACGAGGATGGCGCAGACGTCAGCGAGCGGTTCCGGGTCCAGACGCCCGCCCAGCGCACCGCGTTCGAGCAGCTCTTTATCCGCCCGCATACCCGCACGCCTGGCGTGCCGCTGCGCTGGATAACCGTGGCCGATATCGTGCGCCAGCAGGCGTTACTGCGCCATCCTGATTTTGTTGTCGCCCGTAAAAAAGGGCAGTTCTGGCAGGTGCGTGAGAAGGTCTTTGACTATGAAGGACGCTTTCGCCGGGCAAACGAATTGCGCGGTTAACGGGACTTTTCGTTGATGCGCGAGCCATTTGAGTATAAAATGCCGCCCGCTTCACATCCGTGAGGCAGAACACTCACCTGCTGCTGGGTCGCCTGTAGTAGGGTTTTAAATACAGAGAGAAATCAATGTTCACTATCGAAGCAGAAGTACGTAACGTGCAGGGTAAGGGTGCGAGCCGCCGCCTGCGTACCGCAAACAAGTTCCCGGCTATCGTTTACGGTGGCGAAGCTGCTCCAGTTGCTATTGAACTGGATCACGACAAAGTATGGAACATGCAGAACAAAGCTGAATTCTACAGCGAAGTTCTGACCATCGTTGTTGACGGTAAAGAAGAAAAAGTGAAAGTTCAGGCTGTTCAGCGTCACGCGTTCAAGCCAAAACTGACTCACATCGACTTCGTTCGCGCGTAATCGCAAACCTGTCGAGAAAAACCCCGCGTTTGCGGGGTTTTTTTATGGCTGTTACTTACCGCCTGAAGTGCGACGCTGAAGCTGGTCGCGCAGATTCGGCGGTGTGCCTTTAATGGTCAGCGTGTCGGTGGCCGGGTCCCAGAAGATACGTTCCCCGAGCAGCATGGCATCAAAGTTAATGGTTAACCCACCGCCGCTACCGGCAAATTTCGTCAGCTGACGCAGCGTACTGCGATCCGCCGGGAAGCTCTCTTCCAGCTCATAGCCTTTTTCCGCAGTAAATTCCTGGAAGCTGACTTCGCTGACGCCTGCCAGCTCTTTGGACAGCGACTCCAGCTCAATCTCTTCTCCAGCCTGTAACTGCTCGTTGCAGTAGCTGTAAACCTGCTGACGCACGGTCTGACGCTCAGATTTATCAAGCTGCGCCTCAGCCGTAAAGTCATCCACCGCCTGGAGGAGACCTTTGTTCTGCGCTTTGGCATTCAGCCCTTCGCTGGCGCCGAGGAAGTCCATAAAGAAATCCGCCACTTTACGGCCCACGCGGCCTTTAAGGAAGGTCAGATAGCGCGTTGATTCCGGGTTGGTTTCCCATTCGGTTAAATCGATACGCGCCACAATATCCGCATGGTTGATATCCAGGTAGTGCGTTGAGCTGATATCCAGCTGCTCGTTCACGCGCATACTGCTTAAGTTATTCAGCACGGTGACCAGCAGATACTCTACCGCCAGATAGCGGTAGTGGCAGAACAGGACGATACCGCCATCGGCGAAGGGATATTTCGCCAGCTCGTCACGCAGACGGCCAGTAGCAGCGCGGCTGAATGCCAGGAAATCCTCTTCGCCCTGACGTTGCAGGCGCAGGCTATCCGCCAGTTCGCTCTCTTCGCTGAACAAGCCATAGGCTTTATTTTTCGCGCTGTAGACGCGATGCAACTCCGCCATCATCTCGACAACGGTAGGCGTTGGTTCCAGTAACGAATCGCGCAGCACCACTTCAAGGGTTTGCTCATCACGCTTGATAAGCTGGTGCAAGGCAATCTGGTTGATTTCCAGACTCATGATAAACTCTCCTTTTAGACCGGGCGGTATTCAACCACCACCAACGCATGTGTGCAACAGAAGATAAAAAAGGGGAAAAAAAGCTGTTGCTACGGTAATATGTCGCCCTTCTCTCAACAAACTGATTTTGATTTATGCCACAACATTCCCGCTACAGTGACGAACACGTTGAACAATTGCTCAGTGAGCTGGTCAACGTACTGGAAAAACATAAAACGCCAACCGATCTCTCCCTGATGGTTTTGGGAAATATGGTTACCAACCTGATCAATACCAGCGTTGCTCCGGCTCAGCGTCAGGCGATCGCCAAATCTTTCGCCCAGGCTTTGCAGTCCTCCGTTAGCGACGACCAGGCACACTAAGGGAAACGAACAACAGTTTATGGTGACGAATCGTCAGCGCTACCGTGAAAAAGTCTCCCAGATGGTCAGCTGGGGGCACTGGTTTGCCCTGTTCAACATTCTGTTGGCGATGGTGCTCGGCTGCCGTTATCTGTTTGTGGCGGACTGGCCAACCACGTTAACCGGGCGCATCTACTCGTGGATGAGTCTTGTTGGTCACTTTAGCTTTCTGGTCTTCGCCACCTATCTGCTGATCCTGTTCCCACTGACGTTTATCGTCATGTCGCAGCGGCTGATGCGCTTCCTGTCCGCCATTCTTGCGACGGCGGGCATGACGCTGTTGCTGATCGACAGCGAAGTCTTTACCCGCTTCCACCTGCACCTGAATCCTGTCGTCTGGGAGCTGGTGATTAACCCGGATCAGAACGAGACCGCGCGCGACTGGCAGCTGATGTTTATCAGCGTGCCGATTATCCTGCTGATCGAAATGCTGTTCGCCACGTGGAGCTGGCAAAAACTCCGCAGTCTGACCCGACGCCGCCATTATGCGAAGCCCGTCGCGGCGCTCTTTTTCGCCTCATTTATCGGTTCGCACCTGATGTATATCTGGGCAGATGCGAACTTCTACCGCCCGATTACCATGCAGCGCGCGAACCTGCCGCTCTCCTATCCGATGACGGCGCGTCGTTTCCTCGAAAAACACGGCCTGCTGGACGCGCAGGAGTATCAGCGTCGTCTGGTCGAACAGGGTAATCCGGAAGCGGTCAGCGTGCAGTATCCCCTGAGCGATCTGAAATATCGCGACATGGGCCGCGGTCAGAACGTGCTGCTGATTACCGTCGATGGCCTGAACTATTCCCGCTATGAGAAGCAGATGCCAGCGCTGGCTGAATTCGCTGAGAACAACATCGTATTCACTCAGCATATGAGCTCCGGTAATTCGACCGACGCGGGTATTTTCGGCCTGTTCTACGGCATTTCACCGAGCTATATGGACGGCGTGCTGTCGGCCCGTATTCCGGCGGCATTGATTACCGGGCTTAATCAGCAGGGCTACCAGCTGGGGCTGTTCGCCTCTGATGGTTTCAACAGCTCGCTGTACCGCCAGGCGCTGCTGTCTGATTTCTCACTGCCCGCCGCGCAGAGCCAGTCTGACGATCGGACCGCTGACCAGTGGATAGACTGGCTGAAGCGCTATGCGCAGGAAGATAACCGCTGGTTCTCCTGGGTTGCGTTTAACGGCACAACGCTTGATGACAGCAATCAGAAAGGCTTCGCGCGCCGCTATAGCCGTGCGGCGGGCGATGTCGATGCGCAGATCGGCCGCGTGCTGACCGCCCTGCGCGACGCGGGCAAGCTGGATAATACGGTCGTGATTATCACGGCGGGGCATGGCGTGCCGCTCGGCGACGAGGCGAAGGGCATGGAGTGGTCGCGTCCGAACCTGCATGTTCCCCTGGTGATCCACTGGCCGGGCACTCCCGCGCAGCGCATCAACATGCTCACCGACCATAAAGACGTCATGACCACGTTAATGCAACGGCTGCTGCACGTCAGCACACCGGCAATTGAGTACTCGCAGGGACAAGACCTCTTTAGCGCCACGCGGCGTCATAACTGGGTCACGGCTGCTGGCGGAAACACGCTGGTGGTGACCACGCCGACGTTGTCCCTGGTGCTGAACAGCAATGGCAATTACCAGACGTATAACCTCGAAGGTGAGAAGCTGAAAGACCAGAAGCCGCAGCTCAGTTTGCTGTTGCAGGTGCTGACAGACGAGAAGCGCTTTATCGCTAACTGATTATTTATGAATCAGTTAGCGTTGCTTGCCCTTGCATTCAAAAAGGAATCGAGTAGTATTCCTTTTATGCGTCGGCACGTAGCGCAGCCTGGTAGCGCACCGTCATGGGGTGTCGGGGGTCGGAGGTTCAAATCCTCTCGTGCCGACCAAAACTACACAAAAAAACCAGCCGCTTATGGCTGGTTTTTTATTGCCTGTCTCCGCATGCGCAATGCTTAGTGTTTTTCACGCCCACCGAGAAAGAAAATCCCCAGCGGAATCGCCAGCAGGACGGTGAACACCAGGCTGTAAACAAAGATCATCGCCGATTGCAGGACAAACATGCTGGTTGTCCAGGCAGAGAGCGGGATGTTGTACTGCTCAATCACACCGACAATGGTTGCTCGCCCCACGCATGCAGCAGCAATCATAAACACAACCAGTAACGCCAGCAGGAACTTGCGGCCTTCAGGTGTCTTCAGTTTTTCCCGTACCATCTCCCCTCCCTTTACAGATGAATAACAATAATTAACGCGTAAAATAACACGATTGCCGCATCGACTCCAACACAGCATTAAACACCAATAAATGAACATAAAAGCAGTGCATTACTCCGTTTAAAATGAAAATATGAGTAAATTGCGCCAACTATTCACGTGCTATATGTTAGTCTTTCCAGGATCGTTTTAACAAAAAGGAATGACAGTGAAAAACGCACCTAAATTTGCCATCGCCCTCATCGCCGCTGCGTGCGCCAGCACCAGTGCTTTCGCCAGCGAAACCCAGAAAGAGCAGCCGCTGGAAAAAGTTGCTCCGTATCCGCAAGCGGACAAAGGGATGAAGCGCCAGGTTATTCAGCTCCCGGCTCAGCAGGATGAAGCAAATTTCAAAGTTGAGCTGTTAATCGGCCAGACGCTGGAAGTGGACTGCAATCAGCATCGTCTGGGCGGCCAGCTGGAAAGCAAAACGCTGGAAGGCTGGGGCTATGACTACTATGTTTTCGACAAAGTAACCTCGCCAGTCTCCACCATGATGGCGTGCCCGGACGGCAAGAAAGAGAAGAAATTTATTACCGCGTATCTGGGTGATAACAGTCTGCTGCGCTATAACAGCAAGCTGCCGATCGTCGTATACACGCCGGAAAACGTGGATGTGAAATATCGCGTATGGAAAGCGGATGAGACGGTAGGACAAGCGGTAGTTCGTTAAAAATAAGTCGGGTGGCGCTCTCGCTTACCCGACCTGGAAAGGGTGCGTTCTGGTGCCCTCACCCCAACCCTCTCCCACCGGGAGAGGGAGAAAACACTAAAAACGGTAACAGGTGTTACCGTTTTGCGTTTACCTTACAGCGCGATATCCGCTACCGGCTTGCTTTCCGCCTGAGGTTTCAGCTCTGCCTGTGGCGCAGCATCCGCAGCCTGTGGTTTGACGTATTGCAGTTGCAGAACGCGGCTGGTGTATTCCAGCTCTTGTTCCGTGGCTTCAACGTTACCGTTCAGCTTCGTACCGTAGGATGGAATAATGGTTTTCAGCTTCGCCTGCCATTCCGGACTGGATACTTTGTCCTTAAACACTTTTTCCATCAGATGCAGCATGATTGGCGCAGCGGTAGACGCCCCCGGAGATGCCCCCAGCAGCGCGGCAATGGTGCCATCCTTGTCGCTTACCACTTCGGTGCCCAGACGCAGCACGCCGCCCTCTTTCGGATCGCGTTTGATAATCTGCACGCGCTGACCCGCCTGCCACAGACGCCAGTCTTCTTTCTTCGCCTGCGGATAGTACTCTTTCAGCGCCTCGAAGCGTTCTTCATCAGAGAGCATCACCTGGCTAATCAGGTATTTCACCAGATCGAAGTTATCCAGCCCCACGTCCATCATTGGCTTAACGTTTGACGTCGTGGTCGCGCTCAGCAGATCCCACAGGGAACCGTTTTTCAGGAATTTGGTGGAGAATGTGGCGAACGGCCCGAACAGCACTACGCGCTTACCGTCCAGCATGCGGGTGTCGATATGCGGAACGGACATCGGTGGTGCGCCCACAGAGGCCTGACCGTACACTTTAGCCAGATGACGATTAACCACTTCCGGGTTTTCCGACACCAGGAACTGGCCGCCGACCGGGAAGCCCGCGTAGTCGTCCGCTTCCGGAATACCGGACTCCTGCAATAGTTTCAGCGCCGCGCCGCCCGCACCGATAAACACGAACTTCGCCTTAATCACATGCTCGGCTTCGTTGTTTTTCAGATCGGCAACGGTCACGCTCCAGCTGTTATCCGCGTTGCGCTTGAAACCACGCACTTCGGAGCTGAGTTGCAGGTTAAAGTTCTCTTTTTTCTTCAGAGAGGACACCAGCTGACGGGTGATTTCACCGTAGTTAACGTCAGTACCAATTTCAGTGCGGGTCGCCGCTACTTTCTGGTTCGGATCGCGGCCTTCCATGACCAGCGGCGCCCACTCTTTGATTTGAGCGTGATCTTCAGAGTATTTCATCCCGCGGAAAAGCGTGCTCTGTTGTAGGGCAGCGTAGCGCGCGCGCAGGAAGTTGACGTTTTGATCGCCCCACACAAAGCTCATGTGCGGTACGGTGTTGATGAAGGAGTGCGGATTGTGCAACACACCGCTGTTCACCTGGTGAGACCAGAACTGACGTGAGATCTGGAACGCTTCGTTGATCTCTACCGCCTTCTCGATACTAATGGAACCGTCCTTTTTCTGCGGCGTATAGTTCAGTTCCATGAGTGCCGAGTGCCCCGTCCCGGCGTTGTTCCAGCCGTTAGAGCTTTCCTGTGCCACGCCATCGAGGCGCTCGACCATGGTCATGGACCAGTTCGGCTCTAATTCCTGAAGATACGTTCCCAGCGTGGCGCTCATGATGCCGCCACCAATTAAAAGGACATCCGTTTCCTGCTCTTTTGGTGCGTCAGCCTTCGCTGCCATCGAGACGGCGTTCAGCCCCACGGCCAGAGAAAAGAGCACGGCAGTCATTTTTTTCATCATTTATGCCTTAGTTGAATAGTGCTTGATGCGTGGAAATTACAGGTGAAACACGCTGCGGTGGCACGGTAGCAACTTTTAAATATTGTTTAAAGGTTACGAAATTATTGTAATTGTGAAATTTAATGATGGATTGTTTGTAGGGATTTGGCAGACAGGCTGGCACCCGACGATTTTCCTGGCTATCATGCTGCACTTTGTGATCGCGCGCACGGAAGCCTGCCCCTACCAGCGAATTGTTATGTCATTACCCCACTCGTCTGTACCTCAAGAAGGCCATGTCGCCACTGTTTTACGTTCGCCTCACCGTCTGATGCGCGAAACCCTGGCCGGTGTGATTACCGCGCTGGCGCTGATCCCGGAAGTGATTTCGTTTTCCGTGGTCGCGGGCGTGGATCCGAAAGTGAGCCTTATCGCCTCCGTGGTGCTCTGTTTCGCCCTTTCCCTGCTCGGCGGGCGTCCGGCCATGGTGACGGCGGCGGCAGGTTCCGTCGCGCTGGTGATTGGGCCGATGGTCCATCAACACGGCGTACAGTACATTCTGCCCGCAGTGGTGATGGCAGGCGTGATTCAGATCCTGTTCGGCGCGCTGGGTATGGCGCGGCTGATGCGCTTTATTCCCCAGTCGGTGATGACCGGGTTTGTTAACGCCCTTGGCATTTTGATTTTCTTTGCCCAGGTGCCCCATTTCTGGAGCCGAAGCCCGCTGATTGTGGGCCTGTTCGTGCTGACGCTGCTGATTGTGCTCTGGGTGCCACGCTATATCAAAAGCGTGCCCTCCCCGCTGATTGCCATTGTGCTGCTGACTTTGTTCACCGTCACCAGCGGGCAAATCCTGCCGACGGTAGGGGATGAAGGTTCCATGGGCGGCGGTTTGCCGGGCTTTACGCAACTGCTGGTGCCGCTCAATCTGGAAACCCTGAGCATCATCTGGCCGTGCGCGCTAAGTATCGCTTTCGTTGGCCTGCTGGAATCCTTGTTGACGGCAAAACTGGTGGACGAGCTGACCGCTACCCCCTCCAGTAAGCGCCGCGAGAGCATCGGGCTGGGCGTGGGCAATATTATGGCCGGGTTCTACGGCGGCATTGCGGGCTGCGCGATGATTGGGCAGACCATCGTTAACGTGGAGATGGGGAAAGGCAGAAGCCGTATCTCCACCCTTGCGGCGGGCATCGTACTGCTGGTGCTGGTTACGGCGCTCAGCGAGGTGATGGCCAAAATTCCGATGGCGGTACTGGCGGGAATTATGGCCATTGTGGCCGTCAAGACCTTTAGCTGGCATAGCGTTCAGCCCGGAACGCTGAAAAACGCGCCGGTGGCTGAAACCG
Organism: Apodemia multiplaga; assembly: GCA_018236985.1. NCBI lineage: Eukaryota > Metazoa > Arthropoda > Insecta > Lepidoptera > Riodinidae > Apodemia > Apodemia multiplaga. The sequence continues at coordinate 54,662 of DWCC01000006.1, forward strand.
TCGTGATGCTGGTGACGGTTGTGGCAACGGTTTTCACCGGCAACCTGGCGATTGGCGTGCTGGGCGGGATTGTGATGATGTTCATCCTCCCTGCCCGACTTAAGCAAAAAGCGCTGGCTACAGAAGAAAAATCGTCGCCAGTCCAAGAAAAATAAAGAAACCGCCGGTATCGGTAATGGCGGTGATCATCACGCTCGACCCCACCGCGGGGTCGCGCCCCAGCCGGGTCATGGTCAACGGGATAATCACGCCCATCATCGCCGCCACCAGCAGGTTCAGCACCATCGCCAGCATCATGACCCCGCCCAGCGCCATATCATCATACAGCCACCAGGTAATGCCGCCCATGATGCCGCCCCAGACCAGGCCGTTAATCAGCGCGACGCCCATCTCCCTGAAAATCAGCCACGAGAAATTACCCGGCTGAATATTTTCCAGCGCCAGGGCGCGAACGATCATGGTGATAGTCTGGTTACCGGTGTTCCCGCCGATCCCCGCCACAATCGGCATCAGCGACGCCAGGGCCACCAGCTGGGAAATGGTATGTTCGAAGCCGTCAATAACGCGGGACGCCACGAACGCGGTGCATAAATTGATGGCGAGCCACGCCCAGCGCGTTTTGACGGCCTTGCCGACGGAGGCATGAACGTCATCTTCGGCACTGATCCCGCCAAGGGCACGCAGGTCGTTATCGGTCTCTTCATAGACCACGTCAACGATCTCATCGATGGTCAGACGCCCCATCAGCTTGCCCACCGAATCCACCACCGCCGCGCTCACCAGGTCATCACGTTCGAAGGTACGCGCCGCTTTTTCGGCATCGTCTTCCGGCGAGAAGACCATCGGCTCGGTTTCCATGACCTCACTCACCCGCTGCTGGGTGCTGTTCAGCAGGATCGTTTTCAGCTCCAGCTCCCCGAGCAGGGTTTTATCCCGCGAGGTGACGAACAGTTTATCGGTGTTATCCGGCATACTGCCCAGGCGACGAAGATAGCGCTGCACCGTACCCAGGGTAACGTCCGGACGCACGGTGATGACGCCAAACTCCATGATCGCGCCGACGCTGTTTTTCTCGTAGTGCATCACCTGACGCACGCGCGCCCGCTCTTCGGCAGGCAGGGAAGCCAGCAGGCGTCCGGTCAGGTTGCGCGGAAGATGCTGAACGAGGTAAATCTGCTCATCGATATCCAGCGTTTGCAGGGCGTCAAGGATGTCCCGGTCGCTCATCTCATCGATAAGGTCATCCCAGACGTTTTCCGAGGCTTCAAGCAGTACCTGACCGCGCTCGTGATCCTGCACCAGCCGCCACAGGGCGTGGCGCTCTTCGGAAGGTAATGCCTCCAGGGTGTCCGCCAGGTCCGGGGGCGGTAAATGTGCAACCAGCGCACCTACCTCAGCAATATCGTCGGCCAGCGTGCCGACATCATATTGCTCAGCCAGGGTTAGCTTACCCAATAACGTTGACGTGACCGCTTTATCGGTCGTCAGGAGCCAGATGAGCCGCGCACGCTCCTGGTCACGCTGCCTGGCGCTGTTTTTCTTTAATACCGACATCAATCATAAATCCATTAAATGAGTTGGCGTTAAGCATAGCGCGGGGATATGTAAATAAGAATAAACGGCGGGTCGGGATGGAGAAAAAAACGGCATATATGAAAAATTAGTGTGCCGGGCGCCACCCGGCACAATTGCAATCAGGCCGTACGCGCCACCGCGTCCCGTGACGCCGCATCGCGCTCATCGCCGGTCAGCTCGCTCAGCTTGCCGTCGCGCATCTCCAGCAGACGGTCGGCGTGAATGAAGTAGTGATCGTCATGGCTGATGGCAAAAATGGTTTTTCCCATCGCCTGCATCAGCGGCAGCAGGACCTGATAAAACTCGCGACGGAAGTGCGGGTCCTGATCGGCGGCCCACTCATCCAGCAGGATGATGTCACGCTCCTCGGCCAGGGCCAGTAGCAGCGCCACGCGCTTCTTCTGCCCTTTCGATAGTTTGAGATTCAGGATTTTGCCATCCTGTAGCTCCAGCTTGTGCGACATTTGCAGGTGCGCAAGCCACTTTTCCACCAGCGCCGGATCCGCCTGCTGCCCTTCCGGTCCCAGCAGCCGGTCAAACAGCCAGACGTCGGTAAATACCGCCGAGAAGAGCTTGCGGTAGTCCTCCGGTTTCTCCGCGCTCAGCGCTTTACCATCCAGCAAAATTTCACCCGTCTGCGGCTGGTAGAGGCCCGTCAGCAGCATCGCCAGCGTAGATTTGCCGCTGCCGTTGCCGCCGATAAGGAACAGCAGTTCGCCGCGGTGAATGGTCAGGTTTATCGGCCCTACGGAGAAGGCGTTATCCTGATAGCGGAAGGTAACGTTACGCAGCTCCAGCGTTTGCCAGTTCGGGAAGGCCTGCGGGCGCGGGAACTCAGCCTTAAACGGCGCAAGGTCGAATTTCTTCAGCTTGTTGAAGGCAACCTGAGCGCTCAGCAGCGTCGGCAGTGCGCCAACGGCCGACAGCAGCGGCGTGCGTAAAAACAGCAGCGTCAGGGAGTAGGTTGCCGCCACGTTGGTATCCGCCCACCCCAGGCTGTTCGCCATCCAGAACACCAGGCCAATCGCGCCCAGCATCATGATGTTGGACCAGTTCACGGCGCTCAGGTGGAACGTATCGGCGCGGATAATATGATGACGATATTCGTGCGCATCCGGGATATAAAGATGGTTGAAGATATGCTCGGCACGCTCGCGGTTCAGCGTCAGCTCTTTGCGCCCTTCCAGCACCGTCTGATAATCGTTATAGAGCTTGTCTTCCGTTTCGCGCAGCACTGCCATGTGCTTATAGACGCGTGATACCAGCAGGAACCCGCCCCAGATGGTAATAACAATCCACAGCGCCGTAACCGCCAGCATTTTGCTGGAGAGCCAGGCGAGATAGGCTGCCGAGCCAAATGTCAGGATGATCCCCTGCACCAGCTCCGGCAGGCGCACAAAGGCGATGGTAATGGCGCGCACATCGCTGGTCAGCCCCGCCAGCAGAGAGGCACTTCCCAGCTGCTCGATGCGTTCCACCTGAGTATCAAGGATCCGTTTGATGAACTCACTGCGCAGACGGAAAACGAAATGGTGGCCGAGGGCGGTCAGCGCCAGCTGTGACCCGAGCGTGACTGCCATCAGCAGCAGCAGTAAACCCAGAAATTCCGGCAGGACGGAGAGTGACGTGTCGACCATTTCGATCAAACGCACGTTAATGAAGGCAATCAGGCCGATCCCCAGCGCCGCGCTGGCAAGGCTTAACGCCATCACCGCGATAAAAGGCCAGCGATACTGCCGCCAGACAAGAAGAAGTAGTTGCATGCAGAGCAATCCGGACAAGAAAAATCAGCCAGCAGTGTAAACTGCCTTTCACACACATCAAGAATAATTCTTATTTTTATTCTCTGTATGCCGCCTGACGGAACGTGAGGTTGTAGCGAAATGCCCCCGCCACCGGGTGATCGCCAGGTTTAAGCGGCTGAATACCGTGGTAAAAAAGCCGTGATTCACCGCCCCAGACCACCACATCACCATGCTCCAGCATCAGCCGTTTGAGCGGGTCGTTGCGCCGCAGGCCGCCAAACTGAAAGACAGCGGGCAGCCCAAGGGATACCGAGACGATCGGCGCGCGCAAGTCCGGCTCGTCCTTATCCTGATGCAAGGAGAGCTTTGCCCCAACGGCATAGCGGTTGATAAGACAGGCATCGGGTCGAAAATCAGGATAACCGGCCGCCACGGCGGCGTCATGACACAGCGCCTGAAACGCCTCCGGCATCGGCGGCCACGGCTGATCCGTCAGCGGATCGTTCGCGGCATATACATAGCCCCGCTCATTCGTCGCCCATCCCAGTTCGCCGCAGTTGGTCATCGCCACGGACATGGTATACCCGCCCGGCGTAACCATATGGCGAAACGGTGAACAAGCGGTAACGGCATCAATACCGTCGAACAGCGCCGCCGCGCGGGAAAGCGCGAAGCGTCTCAGGATCGTCGCCCCCGGCGCGAGCGGCTCGTGCCAGGGTTCAGCATCAGCAAAAAGATCGAGCATTATCCCTCCGGGTTGTTCGCCTCACGTTTCAACAATAGCATCTTACGCGCTGCGCCCCAGCGATAACCCGACAGCGCACCGTCGTTACGCACCACGCGGTGACAGGGGATGACTATCGCCAGTTTGTTGGCACCGCAGGCCCCCGCCACGGCACGTACGGCATTGGGTTTACCAATGGCCTTCGCCACCTGCTGATAGCTTGCCGTTTCACCGCAGGGGATATCCCGCAGCGCCTGCCAGACCTGCTGCTGGAAGGCGGTACCACGGATATCCAGCGGCAGCATCAGCGGCGTCGCGCGGCTGTCGACAGAGGCAATAACCTGCCGAACACGCCCGGCAAACGCGCCTTCCATCGGTTCACGGACGGCAAGCGGAAACAGTGACAGCAGCTCAGCCGTCAGCCCGGCGTCGTCATCACCCAGCAGTATTGCGCAGATCCCGCGCTCGCTTTCCGCCACCAGACAGCGGCCCAGCGAGCAGTCACTGATGGCATAGCGGACCGCAGCCTCTCCGTTGCGGTACTGTTTTGCCGTCATGCCCAGCGCGCCGTTGGCTTTACGGTAGTAGCTGCTGCCGTCCGGAAAGCCAGCGGCCAGTACGGCGTCGGTGATTTTACCGCCCTGTGCAAGCAGGGTGCGCAGGCGTTGTTCACGCGCGGCCTGCTGCCATGCTTTCGGCGTCATGCCGGTGACGGATTTAAACAAGCGGTGGAAATGGAACGGACTCATGGCAACCTGCTGCGCCAGTGCCTCCAGGTTCAGCGCGGCATCCTGTTCAAGCAGTCGACAGGCCAGCGCAATGTTGGCCTTTTTCTGCGCCATAGGGTCGACCTGGTCCGGCCTACAGCGCTTACAGGGGCGGAAACCCGCCTGCGCGGCCTGGTGAGCATCAGGATAAAAGCAGACATTTTTACGCAGCGCGTGGCGGGCGCGGCAGGACGGACGACAATAAATGCCGGTCGTCTGCACGGCAAAGACAAACTGGTTATCCGCACGCGGATCGCGGGCCAGTACGGCCTGCCAGCGATCCTCATCGGTAAGATAGGTTGTGTTTTTCATTATCGGCTCCTCTTACAAGCATACGCTCAGCTTGCCTGAACGCCACCGAACAAAAACCCGCAACCTTGCTTTTTAATTTTTTTCGCTCACCAGGAAGCTATTGAACTGCGGCGAACTCCAGGTTTTAAATCCGTCAGCCTCTTTGGTGATCATATAGACGGCCAGCCCTTCCTGACGCACCACCTCTTTGGCCTTCTCCGTGCCGAGCACCATCAATCCGGTATCCCAGGCATCCGCTTCCAGCGCGGTTGGGGCTATCACCGTCACGGACACCAGGTTGTGGGTAATCGGGCGTCCGGTTTGCGGATCAATCACGTGCGAGATACGTTTGCCATCCAGCTCGTAATAGTTGCGGTAGCTTCCGGAGGTGCTGATACCATGCCCGTTGATGTCGACAATCGCCTGCACCGCGTTCTGCTGATCGGTTGGTTTTTGGATGGCCACTCGCCACGGCCTGCCGCTGGCGTTCATGCCCCGGCTGACGAGCGCGCCCCCGACGGAAACCAGATAACGCGGAATGCCTTCCTGCGCCATCAGGGCCGCGAGATGATCCGCAGCATACCCCTCGCCTACCGTGGAGAGATCGACAAACAGGTCGGGAATATCTTTTTGCAGGTATTGCTGACCGTACTGGGAGATCACCGCCAGATGCTGTAACCCCGTACGGGCGCGGGCGTCGTCGATGGCGGCTTGATCGGGTGTAGTCACCGGCTGCTTGTTGGGGCCAAATCCCCACAGGTTCACCAGCGGCCCCACGGTCACATCCATTGCGCCGTTGGTTTTGTAGCCCACGCGCATGGATTCCGTGACGATATCGGCCATCGCTTCGCTCACCGGCCACAGCGAGGTGCTGCTGGAGCGATTGAAACGCATCAGCGCTGAGTCATTTTTATAGGTAGAGAGTAGCTGATCGTCGGCATCCAGCTGCGCCTGAATTTTACCGCGTAATTCTTCAGCGCGGGATTTATCAATATCCATCACGCTGACGCGCCAGAAGGTCCCCATGGTTTTCCCTTCCAGCACCGTCGCGGCGGGTGCGTCGATTTTTGCGGGCTGTGTGGAAGAGTCACACGCGGTCAGGAGTAAAAAAGTCGCCAGAACGCTGGCGCGTAAAAAAGTCATATCCATTGGTTATTATCCTCATGCCAGGGCGGCAAGAGTACACTAAAACAGCGTATTTGTAAGACCCTAAAAAAGCATGAAAAAAGGGGCCTGATGGCCCCTTTGTCGCTGTATGAGCAATTAGAACTGGTAAACCAGACCCAGCGCGACGATATCGTCAGTACCGATACCTGCTGCGCGAGTGAAGTCGTTCTCATCAACCAGGTTGATTTTGTAATCAACGTAGGTGGACATGTTTTTGTTGAAGTAGTAAGTCGCGCCAACATCAACATATTTCAGCAGATCCTGGTCGCCGTAGCCGTTTTCCAGGTCCTTACCTTTAGATTGCAGGTACGCCACGGATGGACGCAGACCGAAGTCGAACTGATACTGCGCAACCACTTCGAAGTTCTGCGCTTTGTTAGCCCAGCCCAGGTCGCCCGCACGGGTCGCGTTGTAAGTCTGAGTATACTGTGCAGCCAGGTAGATGTTGTTCGCGTCGTATTTCAGACCACCGGTGTAGGTCTCTGCGCGATCGCCGTTACCGTAGGCCATGGCGTTCTGGTCATCAGTACGTTTAGAGCTGGTGACCGCCGTACCGAGTGCGAAGCCTTCGCCCAGATCGTAGGTCAGAGAGCCACCGTAGCCATCACCGTTCTGACGCAGTGCCTCACGACCGTTGTTGGTCTGGCCTTCGCCGCTTGGGCTGCCGTTTTTACCCTGGTACTGCAACGCGAAGTTCAGACCATCAACCAGACCGAAGAAGTCCTGGTTACGGTAGGTCGCGAAGCCGTTACCACGCTGCTGCATGAAGTTGTCAGAACCGTAGGTATCGCCGCCGAATTCCGGCAGAACGTCGGTCCAGGAAGTCACATCGTAAACAACGCCGTAGTTACGACCGTAGTCGAATGAACCCGCATCAGCGAATTTCAGACCTGCGAACGCCACACGCGTCCATGAGTTGTTTTCGTTCTCACCAGAGTTACCCTGGATCTGGTATTCCCACTGGCCGTAACCGGTCAGCTGGTCGTTAACCTGAGTTTCGCCTTTGAAGCCCAGACGCATGTAGGTCTGGTCGCCGTCTGCACTGTCGTCATCAGAGAAATAGTGCAGACCATCCACTTTACCGTACAGATCTAATTTGTTGCCGTCTTTGTTATAAATTTCAGCCGCATTTGCTGCGCCTGCCACCAGCAGAGCTGGTACCAGGAGGGACAGTACTTTAACTTTCATTTTATTAACCCTCTGTTATATGCCTTATTATTTACCACTGCTTACTGATCAACCCTCTTAACCAGTCGGCAAGTTCATTCTCCTCAAAAATGCAGAATAATCCAACAGGAATATGATACGAAAACTTTGAAGATGTTTCACTTTACCATCAACATGTTTCAATTTGTAAATTTGAAGGAACTTTTACAGAGCATAAATAGTTTAAAAATATAGCACGGATAATCAAAACAAAAATATATTCTATTTAATACAAGTGATTAGCTTAAAAAACGGTACAGCACTGAATGACAAAAAAATTCCCTTCAACACCACTAAAATAACTCTCGCTATCATCATTAACTTTATTTATTACCGTCATTCAGTTCTGAATGTCTGTTTATCCCTAATTGAACCGGATGCTTCGCATTCGGTTTTTTTTTACCTTTCTTTACGTCAGCCTACATTTTATGTGCTACCCCTCAGAAATGATAACGACTATTAACTAAATCCAGATTCCGGCTTTCGCTGAATTCTTTTTTATGCTATTGAAATTAATTTCTTGTTTATTCGTGCTATTTTCCTGCCGGTGCGATCGCGTATTTATACATTTCACGGGGTTTTGTACACCTTTCATCCGGGGACGTTGAAGCCGGTTACCCGGATAAAAAGTCAAGGTCATACCGTTAACGACGCTGGAAATTCAGTTATTACCCTTTATACTGCCCTATCCCATTACCGCGCGGCCATTACGGGTTAAACACATCGATGAGTCAGACTGAAACTACCGCCCCGAGCAAATTCTCCCTTCTACCGGGCAGCATCACCCGTTTCTTTCTTCTGTTGATCGTTGTGCTGTTAGTCACAATGGGGGTGATGGTTCAGAGCGCCGTTAATACCTGGCTTAAAGATAAAAGCTATCAAATCGTCGATATCACCCATGCGGTGCACAAGCGCATTGATACGTGGCGCTATGCGACCTGGCAAATCTACGACAATATCGCTGCCGCGCCTGCCACCTCGTCAGGCGAAGGGTTGCAGGAAACGCGCCTTAAGCAGGATGTGTATTACCTTGAAAAACCGCAGCGCAAGACGGAAGCCCTGATTTTCGGCTCGCACGACAGCGCAACGCTTGAGATGACGCAGCGGATCTCCTCCTATCTGGACACCCTGTGGGGCGCCGAGACCGTACCGTGGTCAATGTATTACCTGAACGGTCAGGACAACAGCATGATCCTGATCTCGACCCTGCCGCTTAAGGATCTCTCCTCCGGCTTTAAAGAGACCACCGTTGGCAGTATTGTGGATTCCCGTCGGGCAGAAATGCTGCAACAGGCCAACGCGCTGGACGAGCGAGAAAGTTTCTCGTCACTACGCCGTCTTGCCTGGCAGAATGGCCACTACTTTACGCTGCGAACCACTTTTAACCAGCCGGGCCATCTGGCGACCGTGGTTGCCTTCGACCTGCCGATTAACGATCTCATCCCACCGGATATGCCGCTGGACAGTTTCCGTCTGGAGCCAGACAACAGCACCCAAAATATGCGCACGCCGTCGGATAAAGAAGGCGCGGACAGCGTAGCGATCTCCTTTAATGGCTCAAAGATTGAGATTGCCTCATCGCTCAACTCAACCGGTATGCGTCTGGTGTGGCAGGTGCCTTTTGGCACCCTGATGCTTGATACTCTGCAAAACATTCTGCTGCCGCTGTTGCTGAATATTGGCCTGCTGGCGCTGGCGCTGTTTGGCTACAGCACCTTCCGCTTCCAGTCGGGCCGCCAGAGCGACTCGACGTCGGTATCAGCCGGGACCAGCAACGAGTTGCGCATTCTTCGTGCCCTGAATGAAGAGATTATTTCCGTGCTGCCGCTTGGGGTGCTCGTTCACGACCAGGAGGCTAACCGCACGGTAATGAGCAATAAAATTGCCGATCACCTTCTGCCGCATCTTAACCTGCAAAATATTACGGCCATGGCGGACCAGCACCAGGGCGTTATTCAGGCCACCGTTAATAATGAACTGTATGAGATCCGTCAGTTCCGCAGTCAGGTCGCCTCGCGCACGCAAATCTTCATCATTCGCGATCAGGATCGCGAAGTGCTGGTGAATAAAAAGCTCAAGCAGGCGCAAAGGCTGTACGAGAAAAACCAACATGGCCGCGCGGCGTTTATGCAAAATATTGGCGATGCCTTTAAACAACCGTTGAAGTCACTCGCCACGCAGATTGCTGATCTGAGCACGCCGGAAAGCCGACAGCTCAGCAGCCAGGCCGACTCCCTGGTTCGTCTGGTGGACGAAATCCAGCTTGCGAACATGCTGGAAAATGACATCTGGAAGGGCACCCCTACGCTCTTCTCCATTCAGGACCTGATTGATGAGGTGGTGCCGGAAGTCCTGCCGGTGATCAAGCGCAAGGGACTCCAGCTGCTGATCAACAACCATTTACCGGCCAACGACGAACGTCACGGCGATCGCGATGCCCTGCGTCGCATCCTGATGATGTTGATACAGTATGCCGTCACCACGACGCAGATCGGCAAGATCACCCTTGAAGTCAGCACCGATGAGTCCACCGACGATCGTCTGACGTTCCGCATTCTGGATACGGGCGAAGGCGTCACAGTGAGCGAAATTGATAACCTGCACTTCCCGTTCCTGAACGATACCCAGCGCGACCACTACGGTAAGGCGAATGCCCTCACCTTCTGGCTCTGCGATCAGCTGGCGCGTAAGCTGGGCGGTCATCTGAACATTAAGGCCCGCGAATCCCTCGGCACCCGCTACTCTTTACACGTGAAAATGGCGGCGAATCCCCAGGAAGAGGATGAAGAGCGTCTGCTGGACGATGTGGTGGTGATGGTGGATGTGACCTCCAGTGAGATCCGAAATATCGTCGTTCGTCAGCTGGAAAACTGGGGGGCGTCCTGCATTACCCCGGACGAAAGGCTCGCGAGTCAAGAATTTGATCTATTTTTAACTGATAATCCGTCTAATCTTACTGTCTCAGGCTTGCTTTTAAGCGATGATGAGCCAGGCGTGCGGAAAATCGGCCCTGGGCAGCTGCGCGTCAACTTTAATATGAGCAATGCAATGCAGGAAGCTGTATTACAACTGATTGAAGAGAATCTGGCGCAGGAAGAGATCCTGGAGTCACCGTTAGGCGGCGATGAAAATGCCGAACTCCATGCCAGCGGATATTATTCGCTCTTCGTTGATACAGTACCAGATGATGTTAAGCGGTTGTATACTGAGTCCGCTGCGCAGGATTTTGCAGCGCTGGCACAGACAGCACACCGGCTTAAAGGGGTGTTTGCCATGCTTAATCTGGTTCCCGGCAAGCAGTTATGTGAAACGCTGGAACATCTAATTCGTGAGAAAGATGCCTCTGGCATTGAAAAATACATCAGCGACATTGACGCTTACGTCAAGAGCTTGCTGTAGCAAGGTAGCCTTATACATGAACAATATGAACGTAATTATTGCCGATGACCATCCGATTGTACTGTTCGGTATTCGCAAATCACTTGAACAGATCGAGTGGGTGAATGTAGTCGGTGAATTTGAAGATTCCACAGCCCTCATTAACAATTTGCCTAAACTTGATGCGCACGTGCTCATTACCGATCTCTCCATGCCTGGAGATAAGTACGGTGATGGGATCACGCTCATCAAATACATTAAACGCCACTTCCCGGACATTTCGATCATTGTTCTGACCATGAACAATAACCCGGCGATCCTGAGCGCCGTTCTGGATCTCGATATTGAAGGGATTGTGCTGAAACAAGGCGCACCTACCGATCTGCCAAAAGCGCTGGCGGCGCTACAGAAAGGGAAGAAATTCACTCCTGAGAGCGTCTCACGCCTGCTTGAAAAAATCAGCGCGGGTGGTTATGGCGACAAGCGTCTCTCGCCTAAAGAGAGTGAAGTTCTGCGTCTGTTCGCTGAAGGTTTCCTGGTCACTGAAATCGCCAAAAAGCTGAACCGCAGTATTAAAACCATCAGTAGCCAGAAAAAATCCGCAATGATGAAGCTGGGTGTGGATAACGATATCGCCCTGCTGAACTATCTCTCTTCCGTGACGCTGAGCGCAACGGACAAAGATTGATCTTCGCTGTCTACGCCGGGTGGCGCTCGCGCTTACCCGGCCTACAGCCGCCGGAGAAATAAAAAAGGCCCTTTCGGGCCTTTTTTATTGTCTCGCTTTTCGTACCCGCTCCGCATACACGGACAGCGTCTGCTTCAGTACATCCAGCGTGACCGGCTTCGACAGGCAGCTGTCCATTCCCGATTCCAGACAGCGCTGCTTCTCCTCCGCCAGCGCGTTGGCTGTCACCCCTACCACCGGCAGCGTCAGCCCCAGCTGTCGGATACGCTGCGTCAGACGGTAGCCGTCCATGTTAGGCATGTTCACATCGCTGAGCACAATATCAATATGGTTCTTACTTAAGACATTCAGGGCATCCACGCCATCATTGGCCGTTTTACACTGATAGCCCAGAGAGCCAAGCTGATCTGCGAGCAGACGACGGTTAATCGGATGATCGTCGACGACCAGAATCATCATATCGTCGTTCACCGACGCCAGCTCATCAGGGGAAGCCAGCACGGTGGCGCCGTCGCTGTCCTCAAGCTGCACGCTGTAAATACGCGCCAGCAAGCCCAGCAGCTCGTGCGGTGTCGCCACGCTGTGCACCCATACCCCAGGCGAACGCTCAAGCGGAATACCGATATGACGGCGGCAGAACATCACTACGCCGCGCCCCGCCCACGCCTGCTCCGGCTCAACGTCGGTGATCAGCATGTCATCCGCGTCCGGCATCTGGCCTTCGTAGCGTGAAACCCGCACGCCGCTGCTGGTCAGCATCGAGGTCAGGAAATCATGTAAGGAGGCGTTGTGCACCGCCAGCCAGCAGTGCTTATCGCTCAGCCCGTCGACGGTGGTTTTCGCCGGATAGTGCGCCGAATAGAGCGGAATACGAATGGTGAACTGGCTGCCCATGCCTGGCTCTGTATCGACGGAGATATCTCCATCCATCATACTGATAAGCTTCTCGCAAATCGCCAGACCTAGCCCGGTCCCCTGGAAATTACGCTGGACGCCGGTTCCCACCTGGAAGAACGGATCGAACAGGCGAACGACCTCTTTCGCCGGAATGCCAACACCCGTGTCGCGCACGCGAATGGTCAGGTACTCCCCTGCCCGACAGACGTGCAGCACAATACAGCCGATATCGGTAAATTTGATGGCGTTGCTCAGCAGGTTTGAGATGACCTGTTGCAGACGCATCGGATCGCCATGCAGCGTCAGCGGCACATCCGGCTCGATAAAGCAGTACAGCCCAAGCTGTTTACGCACCACCAGCGGCAGGTAGTTAGCGCAGATATGGTTCATCACTTCGCGCGGGGAGAACTCGCGCGGCTCTATTTTCAACTGCTCGGATTCAATTTTAGAGAAATCGAGAATATCGCTGATGATTTTCAGCAGCAGGCTGGACGAGTTGTTCATGGCCGTCACCAGCCGGTCGACCCCTTTCGGCAGCTCTTTGGTCTGGAGCAGATCGAGGTTACCGATAATGCCGTACAGCGGCGTTCGCAGCTCATGGCTGACGGTCGCGAGGAACATCGATTTCGACTGACTGGCCTGCTCCGCCGCCTGCGCCATATCCTGCAATGACTCTTCCATTTTCACGCGCGCAGAGACGTCCACCAGCACGCAAATGGCCACGTTTTCATTGCGGTAGCGAGAATGGACGAAGCTGATTTGCAGGTTGGTGTGGGTGCTGGTCAGCACATCCACAAAGTTAACCTGCTGACCGCAGATGATCTGCGTTAACCGCTGGCGGTCTTCATGCGTGAGCATGTTCAGGTAGTTATGGGCAAGCTCGTTACTGAGGATATTTGTCCCGTCCTGAGTACGCAGGATGCAGATCCCTACCGGCGCCGAGGCGACAATTTTACGGTTAAACTGCTCATGCTCTTCCAGACGCTGAGCATCCGCTTCCGCCGGAATAAAGATCCGCCGCTCATACATTCTCGCCAGCATAAACAGCGCGACGCCTACCGCGATGTTCAGCAAAATGGCGTTAAGGATCAGGATGCGAATGCGCTCCAGGACCTTGTCCACCGGCAGCGAGTAGACAATGCTCAGCGACGATGGCGGTAAACTTTTCTTCAGCACCAGCTCGCGGAACCCGGAGGTATAGCCAAACCATGACCGCTCCTGCATCCAGCTGGGTTCCACCTTCAGGCGGTTTTCAGGCCCGGTAAGGGAGATGAGCGGATGGCCGTTTTCATCCAGAATGGTCACGCCCATCGGCAGACTGCCCGGCGTGAAGAAGTTTTCCATACGGATGGTTTGTTCAATCCCCAGCAGCGCTTGCAGGCGGTTTCCGAGGTAAACCGGAGTCAGGGCATAGAAATAGCCGACGCCCATGCGCGGCCCCTGGCTTATCCAGAAGATGTTGTTCCCGCGCTCTTCCTGAGGCGCATTGCGGTATTTCACTATACGCTCATGCAGACTTTTCAGCGCGTCTTCGCGTTCGACGGGCATATCCCGCAGGCCGAAATCCGCCATGCAGAGATTTTCGTTGCCAATCAGGTAGACACGGTTCAGATCGTAGGCGGCCGAGAAATTATCGCGCCAGTAGCGCATAAACCATGAGAGGGACTCCAGTGAACCACGCCAGGCTTTGCTCATGGCGGAACAATCGGAGTCCGGGAAGAGCGGTTCGAAATCAGGTACTTCGGTTTTTTCATCCCGACCGCGGATAGCAAGAATGCCGTTCTCCGCCGTGAGTCGATTCTCAGCAATATACTTAAGCTCTTTCATCACGTCAGACGTGCGCTGGATATAGCGCTGAGCCTGATCCGAGCTTAAGTTAAACTCCTGGCGGATCTCCGCTTCTTTCTGGTGTAACGCGTTAACGATGTAAAACACCGAGAGCAGTGCCACCAGCAACCATAGCAGTAGCGCAAGCGCCCGAAACAGATAGCGAGAGACTTTTAACGTGGTACGAAAGGAGACGAGGTATTTCAAAGGGGCGAGGCTCCGCCGTCGGGGTCAAAAAGAATGTGGTTAAGGTAGCGGTAAACGCGGCTTGTCGCAACGTTCACTTGTCTGCTTGCGCAAAACAAAAGGGCCGGAAACCGGCCCTTTATGCGTCAGGAGACGTTACTCGTCAGCGTCATCCGCTACTTCATCATCGGTGTCCGCTTCCGGGGCGATTTCATCATCCCCTTCCGCAGCGCTGCCGTCGATAGAGTCGAGCTCTTCGTCATCCACCGGCTCAGCAACGCGTTGCAGACCGACGACGTTTTCATCTTCCGCAGTGCGGATGAGGATAACGCCCTGGGTGTTACGACCCACCACGCTGATCTCAGACACGCGGGTACGCACCAGCGTACCGGCATCGGTGATCATCATGATCTGGTCCGCGTCGTCCACCTGCACCGCGCCAACAACGGAACCGTTGCGCTCGGTCACTTTGATGGAGATAACGCCCTGCGTGCCGCGAGACTTGGTCGGGTATTCGCTTTCCGCCGTACGTTTACCGTAACCGTTCTGGGTGACGGTCAGGATTGCGCCTTCGCCACGAGGAACGATCAGGGAAACCACGCTGTCTTCACCCGCCAGCTTGATACCACGCACGCCGGTCGCCGTACGACCCATTGCGCGCACGGCGTTCTCTTTAAAGCGCACCACTTTACCGGCGGCAGAGAACAGCATGACTTCATCAGAACCGGAGGTCAGATCCACGCCGATCAGCTCATCGCCTTCGTTCAGGTTCACCGCGATGATCCCGGCAGAACGTGGACGGCTGAACTCGGTCAGCGCGGTTTTCTTCACGGTACCGCTCGCGGTCGCCATAAAGACGTTCACGCCCTCTTCGTACTCGCGTACCGGCAGAATAGCGGTGATACGTTCGTTCGCTTCCAGCGGCAGCAGGTTGACGATAGGACGACCCCGCGCGCCACGGCTCGCTTCCGGCAGCTGATAGACTTTCATCCAGTACAGACGGCCCCGGCTGGATAAGCAGAGGATCGTGTCGTGGGTGTTGGCCACCAGCAGACGGTCAATGAAGTCTTCTTCTTTAATACGTGCCGCAGATTTGCCTTTACCGCCACGACGCTGTGCTTCGTAGTCGGTCAACGGCTGATACTTCACATAGCCTTGGTGAGACAGCGTCACTACCACGTCTTCGCGGTTGATCAGATCTTCAATGTTGATATCAGAGCTGTTGGCCGTGATTTCGGTGCGACGCTCGTCGCCGAACTGATCGCGAACCAGCTCCAGCTCTTCACGGATCACTTCCATCAGGCGCTCTGCGCTACCCAGGATATGCAGCAGCTCGGCAATCTGCTCCAGCAGCTCTTTGTACTCGTCGAGCAGTTTTTCATGCTCAAGGCCGGTCAGTTTCTGCAAACGCAGATCCAGAATCGCCTGGGCCTGCTGTTCAGTCAGGTAGTACTGACCGTCACGCACGCCGAATTCCGGTTCCAGCCACTCAGGACGCGCGGCGTCATCACCGGCACGTTCCAGCATTGCCGCCACGTTGCCCAGATCCCATGGACGCGCAACCAGCGACGCCTTCGCTTCTGCCGGCGTCGGCGCACGGCGGATCAGCTCGATGATCGGGTCGATGTTCGCCAGCGCAACGGCCAGTGCTTCAAGGATATGGGCACGGTCGCGCGCTTTGCGCAGTTCGAAGATGGTACGACGGGTCACCACTTCACGGCGGTGACGCACGAACGCGCTCAGGATCTCTTTCAGGTTCATGATCTTCGGCTGGCCATGGTGCAGCGCAACCATGTTGATACCGAAGGAGACCTGAAGCTGAGTCTGGGAGTAAAGGTTGTTCAGCACAACTTCACCCACCGCGTCGCGCTTGATTTCAATCACGATGCGCATACCGTCTTTATCAGACTCGTCACGCAGCGCGCTGATGCCTTCAACGCGTTTTTCTTTTACCAGCTCGGCGATTTTTTCAATCAGTCGCGCTTTGTTCACCTGATACGGGATCTCGTGAACAATAATGGTTTCACGGCCGGTTTTAGCGTCCGCTTCCACTTCGGCGCGGGCACGGATGTAAATCTTGCCGCGACCGGTGCGGTACGCTTCTTCAATACCGCGACGGCCATTGATGATTGCCGCCGTCGGGAAGTCCGGGCCCGGGATGTGTTCCATCAGCCCTTCAATGCTGATGTCTTCATCGTCAATGTAGGCCAGGCAGCCGTTGATCACTTCCGTGATATTGTGCGGTGGAATGTTGGTTGCCATACCGACGGCGATACCGGACGAACCGTTCACCAGCAGGTTTGGGATCTTCGTTGGCATAACGTCAGGAATTTTTTCCGTGCCGTCGTAGTTATCAACGAAATCAACCGTCTCTTTTTCCAGGTCAGCCATCAGCTCATGGGCAATCTTCGCCAGACGGATTTCCGTATAACGCATTGCCGCGGCGGAGTCGCCGTCGATAGAACCAAAGTTACCCTGACCATCTACCAGCATGTAACGCAGCGAGAAGGGCTGCGCCATACGGACAATGGTGTCGTACACCGCGGAATCACCATGAGGATGGTATTTACCGATTACGTCACCAACGACACGGGCAGATTTTTTGTAGGCTTTATTCCAGTCATTGCCCAATACGTTCATGGCGTATAGTACGCGACGGTGTACCGGCTTCAGGCCATCGCGGACGTCCGGCAGCGCACGGCCAACAATGACCGACATCGCATAGTCCAGATAGGAGCTTTTCAGCTCTTCCTCGATGTTAACCGGTGTAATTTCTCTCGCAAGGTCGCTCATCTAACCGCTATCCCTCTACTGTATCCCGGATTCAAAGGTCGCAAATTATAACACAGCCGCGGTGATACAGGTAAACCTATACGCTTTATTCACAGGGATTGCCTGATATACTCATTTGTCTTGCTAAATAAGGAGTAAAAGCGCCCATGAATGCCGAAAAATCCCCGGTGGCTCACAACGTTGACCACGAAGAGATTGCCAAATTTGAAGCGGTGGCGTCCCGCTGGTGGGATCTCGAAGGTGAGTTCAAACCTCTGCATCGTATTAACCCGCTGCGTCTGGGCTATATCGCGGAGCGTTCCGGCGGTCTGTTCGGTAAGAAAGTGCTCGACGTCGGCTGCGGCGGCGGCATCCTGGCGGAAAGTATGGCGCGTGAAGGGGCCACCGTCACCGGTCTGGACATGGGCTTCGAACCTCTACAGGTTGCGCGTCTTCATGCGCTGGAGTCCGGCGTACAGGTAGAATATGTCCAGGAAACCGTGGAAGAGCACGCGGCAAAACATGCGCACCAGTATGACGTGGTGACCTGCATGGAGATGCTGGAGCACGTTCCCGATCCGCAGTCGGTGGTCAGCGCCTGTGCAAAACTGGTGAAACCGGGTGGACAGGTCTTCTTCTCGACCATCAACCGCAACGGCAAAGCCTGGCTGATGGCCGTGGTAGGCGCGGAATACGTGCTGCGCATGGTGCCGAAAGGGACGCACGACGTGAAGAAGTTCATCAAGCCTGCCGAACTGCTGGGCTGGGTTGACCAGACATGGCTTAAGGAGCAGCACATGACGGGCCTGCACTACAATCCGCTGACGGATAAATTCAAACTTGCCCCGGGCGTGGATGTTAACTATATGTTGCACACAACCGCCAAAAACGACTAACGTCATCCGTTATTCTTATAATGATTGCGCGACATCATGTTGCGCAATTCTGACCTCCCGTTGAAGAAATCAGCACTCGATCAAATTTTGAATTTTTTTTCTTAATTATTGACATCTCTTCCAGGCCTTACGGCACGAGGACTTAGCCTTTTTTACCCTTTCACAACCTCAATTTAACGTCAAAATCAACCCTTGTGCTGAAAAGATTCGATACTAGAATACTCACCATATAGCGTTCTTCTTATCGCAAAACCCCTATATGTAGTATTTATCCACAGAGTTAGTCACAAGACGGTTCTGTGGATAAGCGGGGGATATTTTTTTATTTCACGGACAGGTAAAAACCCACATGAATCAGAGTCTGCTGGTGACAAAGCGCGACGGTACCACCGAGCGTATCAATCTGGACAAAATCCATCGAGTTCTCGACTGGGCAGCAGAAGGACTGAACAACGTATCTATCTCCCAGGTTGAACTGCGTTCTCACATTCAGTTCTACGACGGCATCAAAACGTCTGATATCCACGAAACCATTATCAAAGCCGCGGCAGATCTGATCTCCCGCGACGCACCGGATTATCAGTACCTCGCTGCGCGTCTGGCGATTTTCCACCTGCGTAAAAAAGCCTACGGCCAGTTCGAGCCGCCGAAGCTTTACGATCACGTAGTGAAAATGGTCGAGCTGGGCAAATACGACACGCATCTGCTGGAAGACTATACGGAAGAAGAGTTCGAGCAGATGAACGGGTTTATCGATCACTGGCGCGACATGAACTTCTCCTACGCGGCGGTGAAGCAGCTCGAAGGTAAATACCTGGTTCAGAACCGTGTGACGGGCGAAATCTACGAGAGTGCCCAGTTCCTCTATATTCTGGTGGCCGCCTGCCTGTTCTCTAATTACCCGCGTGAAACCCGTCTGGACTACGTGAAGCGTTTCTACGATGCGGTCTCTACGTTCAAGATTTCTCTGCCTACGCCAATCATGTCTGGCGTGCGTACCCCTACCCGTCAGTTCAGCTCCTGCGTACTGATCGAGTGTGGTGACAGCCTGGATTCCATCAACGCGACCTCCAGCGCCATCGTGAAATACGTCTCCCAGCGTGCCGGTATCGGCATCAACGCCGGCCGTATCCGTGCACTGGGCAGCCCGATCCGCGGCGGTGAAGCGTTCCACACCGGCTGTATTCCGTTCTACAAGCACTTCCAGACGGCAGTAAAATCCTGCTCTCAGGGCGGCGTGCGTGGTGGTGCAGCGACCCTGTTCTACCCGATGTGGCACCTGGAAGTGGAAAGCCTGCTGGTTCTGAAAAACAACCGCGGCGTGGAAGGCAACCGCGTGCGTCACATGGACTACGGCGTGCAGATCAACAAGCTGATGTACACCCGTCTGCTGAAAGGGGAAGACATCACCCTGTTCAGCCCGTCCGACGTCCCGGGTCTGTACGACGCGTTCTTCGCCGATCAGGACGAGTTCGAGCGTCTGTACACCAAATATGAAAAAGACGACAGCATCCGCAAGCAGCGCGTGAAAGCGGTCGATCTGTTCTCCCTGATGATGCAGGAACGTGCCTCTACCGGTCGTATCTACATCCAGAACGTTGACCACTGCAACACCCACAGCCCGTTCGATCCGGTGGTTGCACCAGTGCGCCAGTCCAACCTGTGCCTGGAGATCGCCCTGCCGACCAAACCGCTGGAAGACGTGAACGACGAAAACGGTGAAATCGCGCTCTGTACGCTGTCCGCATTCAACCTGGGTGCGATTAAGAGCCTGGACGAGCTGGAAGAGCTGGCGGTGCTGGCGGTTCGTGCGCTCGACGCCCTGCTGGATTACCAGGATTACCCAATCCCGGCGGCAAAACGCGGCGCAATGGGCCGTCGCACTTTAGGTATCGGCGTGATCAACTTCGCCTACTGGCTGGCGAAAAACGGCAAGCGTTACTCCGACGGCAGCGCCAACAATCTGACGCACCAGACGTTCGAAGCGATTCAGTACTACCTGATGAAAGCCTCTAACGAGCTGGCGAAAGAGCAAGGCGCGTGCCCGTGGTTCAACGAAACCACCTACGCGAAAGGCATTCTGCCGATCGACACCTACAAAAAAGACCTGGATGCGATCGTCAGCGAGCCGCTGCACCTCGACTGGGAAGGCCTGCGCGAGTCCATTAAAACTCACGGCCTGCGTAACTCCACGCTCTCTGCCCTGATGCCGTCCGAGACCTCTTCGCAGATCTCCAACGCCACCAACGGTATTGAGCCACCGCGCGGCCACGTCAGCATCAAAGCGTCGAAAGACGGCGTGCTGCGTCAGGTGGTGCCGGATTACGAAACGCTGGGTGACAACTACGAGCTGCTGTGGGAAATGCCAAACAACGACGGCTATCTGCAACTGGTGGGTATCATGCAGAAGTTTATCGACCAGTCGATCTCTGCCAATACCAACTACGACCCAACGCGCTTCCCGTCTGGCAAGGTTCCGATGCAGCAACTGCTGAAGGACCTGCTCACCGCCTACAAATTTGGCGTGAAAACGCTGTACTATCACAACACCCGTGATGGTGCGGAAGACGCCCAGGACGACCTGGTGCCGTCAATTCAGGACGATGGCTGCGAAAGCGGCGCATGTAAGATCTAATAAATTCCCTCACCCTAACCCTCTCCCACAGGGAGAGGGAA
>DWCC01000007.1:0-69961 GCA_018236985.1 Apodemia multiplaga
AAATGACTTATTGCACAGCGTCATCAGCAGGGCGACAAATGCCGCAGTGCCCATACCGCCACACAGGTTTTCAAAGAATACCGCCGTCGCCATGCTGATCATATGCTTGTCGGTGATCGACAGCAGCCAGTAACCGGCATTCGATGCGCCCTGAAGGATGCCGAAGATCAGCAGAGCGCGGAACAGCGTCAGGCGCTGCATTAATACACCGCCGTACAGCGCGCCGACGATCGTGGCAAACAGTCCCAGGGTTTTGTTCACCACGCCGACTTCGCCCGCATCAAACCCGACGCCGCGGATCAGGAAGGTGGTGGTCAGACTCATGGCGAAAGCGTCGCCAAGCTTATAAAGGACAATCAGCAGCAGGATCAGCCAGGCATTATTGCGACCAAAGAAATCGCGGAGCGGTGCGGCGACGGCCTGCTCCAGCGAGCGGGGGACCGGAATCACATCGCTCGGTTCAGGCGCGAATAGCGTGGCAATAATGCAGGGGATCAGCAGAGCGGCCATCAGCCAGTACATTCCCTGCCAGCCGAGATAGCGGTCGGCAAGCCAGAGGGCCAGCCCGCCGGAAACCAGCATACCCAGGCGGTAGCCAAGCACGCTGATTGCCGCACCGGCGCCACGCTCTTCTGCTGGCAGGACGTCCGTCTTCCAGGCGTCAAAAACAATGTCCTGCGAAGCGGAGCAGAAGGCGATGACCACCGCAAGCGCGGCCATCCAGCGCAGCTGTGTTGACGGCTCAAGGAAACCCATTGCGGCAATGGCCAGCAACAGCAGCACCTGCGTCATCACTAACCAGCCGCGACGGCGCCCGAGGAACGGTGGGGTATAGCGATCCATCACCGGCGACCACAGGAACTTAAAGACGTAAGCCTGGCCGACGAGCGAGAAGAAACCAATGGTTTTAAGATCGATGTTCTCAACCGTCATCCACGCCTGTAACGTGCCGGAGGTGAGCGCAAGGGGTAAACCGGAGGCGAAACCAAGGATCAGCAGAATAGCTGATTTCGGTTGCTGGAAAATACGTAAGTAGTGACTGGACATGTTCTTATGAACTGACCCGGTGAAGCACCGGGTCAGTCAGCAGGATTAACGGGCGTTCTGCTTGATGAAGTCGTGAATGCTGGTGTCCTGTGCCATGTCGGCAATGGTGTCAGTCAGCACACTGTTAACCGCGTCAGCGATATTTTTGTTGGAGGCCTGGAATGCGCCTTCAACGGAATAGCTTGCACGGTAGTTTTTGTTCATTTTATTGCCGTTCTTCGCGGTAGCAATGATGGCGATATCGGCTTTGGTCGCAATGTTGTAGCGAACGTTACCCTGGGAGACGTCAGCGTACAGGTTGTTCACAATGATTTGCAGATCAACCGCGCCGCTTGGGCCAATCATGTAGCCACGGGAGGTCATCTGTTTTTCCAGCACTTCCTGCAACAGGAAGCGCAGGTCGCGGGAGGCGGTCAGCGTGACCTGCTGGTTGTCGCGAGTCACTTTCGCCAGCGCCTGGTCCTGACGCTGATCGGCGCCATTAATGCTGACTGTGACGCCCATCAGGCTTGGATCCTGCTGAGGCAGGGTAATTTTTGGTGAAACGTCAATGGTCGTCGGCGGAGTCGCGCAGCCGGCGAGCATAAAGAGTGCTACCAACGGAAAGAAGAGTTTTTTTAACATTTTCGGGTTCTCAACGAATCGTAAGCAAAGAGAGAAAAATTGCCGCCATCATAACATCGCTAACGGCCAGGGGAAGTGGTCAACGCATGTAAATTCATCGCCTTGTCCGAAAACTGACCACCTTTCCGCTTTTCTCTGCCTGTAAGTGACAAAACGTATGAACCTCATAGTGAACTTCATTCGTTTGGATGAGAAAATCAGACGAAAGCTAAATATTTGTTGTCAAGGTGTAATGGAACCGGTAAAAGCGGCTAATATTTAAAGGGATGGGTGACACCTTAGCGTTGTCGGAGGAGTGATTTCATGATGATACGTGAACAGATAGAAGAAAAATTAAGGGCAGCGTTCAACCCTGTGTTTCTCGAAGTTGTCGACGAAAGCTATCGTCATAACGTGCCGGCAGGTTCTGAAAGCCACTTTAAAGTGGTTCTGGTCAGCGATCGCTTCACGGGAGAACGTTTCCTGAACCGACACCGCTTGATCTACAGCACCTTGACGGAAGAACTCTCCACAACCGTACATGCGCTGGCGCTGCATACCTACACCATTAAGGAATGGGAAGGGCTACAGGATACGGTATTCGCATCACCGCCTTGTCGGGGTGCAGGCACCATCGCCTGATAAATCGGATTTGCAACCGCCGGAGTTTTTCCAGTATGTTGCTTACAGATTTCGTCAAAACGGCCTTCGGGCCGTTTTGTTTTGTCTGAGTTTTGAGCGGATGGCGCGTTTTTAAGGCTAAAAATAGCCTTAAAGTGTGAAAAAAGCCGCAGCAACATGCTCCAACCGTTCTCGACTCACCTAAGTGATGCCGCTATAATGCCGCGTCTTATTGAATGTCTTCGGGATGATTCTGGCGACAGGGAATGTGAATCTGCACATAAGAGAGCATCCCGGTATAACAGACAGATTCAGAGTTGACCGAGCACTGTGATTTTTTTGAGGTAACAAGATGCAAGTTTCAGTTGAAACCACTCAAGGCCTTGGCCGCCGTGTAACGATTACTATCGCTGCTGACAGCATCGAAACTGCTGTGAAAAGCGAGCTGGTCAACGTAGCAAAAAAAGTACGTATTGACGGCTTCCGCAAGGGCAAAGTACCAATGAATGTTGTTGCTCAGCGTTATGGCGCTTCCGTGCGTCAGGATGTGCTGGGTGAACTGATGAGCCGCAACTTTATCGACGCGATCATCAAAGAAAAAATCAATCCAGCCGGCGCGCCGAACTACGTTCCAGGTGAATACAAGCAGGGCGAAGACTTCACCTACTCCGTAGAGTTCGAAGTGTACCCGGAAGTTGAACTGAAAGGTCTGGAATCTATCGAAGTTGAAAAACCGATCGTTTCCGTGACTGACGAAGACGTTGACGGCATGCTGGATACCCTGCGTAAGCAGCAGGCGAACTGGAAAGAGAAAGAAGGCGCTGTTGACGCGGAAGACCGCGTAACCATCGACTTCACCGGTTCTGTAGACGGCGAAGAGTTCGAAGGCGGTAAAGCGTCTGACTTCGTACTGGCGATGGGCCAGGGTCGTATGATCCCAGGCTTCGAAGACGGTATCAAAGGCCACAAAGCGGGCGAAGAGTTCACCATTGACGTGACCTTCCCTGAAGAATACCACGCTGAAAACCTGAAAGGTAAAGCAGCGAAGTTCGTTATCAACCTGAAGAAAGTGGAAGAGCGCGAACTGCCAGAACTGACTGAAGAATTCATCAAGCGTTTCGGCGTGGAAGATGGTTCTGTTGCGGGCCTGCGTACCGAAGTGCGTAAAAACATGGAGCGCGAGCTGAACGGCGCTGTACGTAACCGCGTGAAGTCTCAGGCGATTGAAGGTCTGGTGAAAGCGAACGACATCGACGTTCCTGCTGCCCTGATCGACAGCGAAATCGACGTTCTGCGCCGTCAGGCTGCACAGCGCTTCGGTGGCAACCAGCAGCAAGCGATGGAACTGCCACGCGAGCTGTTCGAAGAGCAAGCGAAACGTCGCGTTGTTGTCGGCCTGCTGCTGGGCGAAGTGATTCGTACCCACGAGCTGAAAGCTGACGAAGAGCGTGTGAAAGGCCTGATCGAAGAGATGGCTTCTGCATACGAAGACCCATCAGAAGTGATCGAGTTCTACGGTAAGAACAAAGAGCTGATGGACAACATGCGCAACGTCGCACTGGAAGAGCAGGCTGTTGAAGCGGTACTGGCGAAAGCGAAAGTGACCGAAAAAGAGACCTCTTTCACCGAACTGATGAACCAGCAGGCGTAATTTCGCCCCGACGGTTTAAAGTTTGAACAAAAAACCCGTTGCCCTCCGGCGACGGGTTTTTTTTATCACAGCTTTAGTCCTGGAAGGGTGCTAAAACGCCCTTTCAGTGTTAGCGTTACAACAAAACGTTGTTATGCTTGAAATAGGGCATGACGACCCCCATTAGTATGTAATCACGATGATTGAGACTGGCTGATAATCCGTCCATAAGGTTACAATCAGTACAGCAGGTGTTTTCAATTTTGAACCAGGAGACGGAAATGTCATACAGTGGCGAACGAGATAACTTTGCACCCCATATGGCGCTGGTGCCAATGGTTATTGAACAGACCTCACGCGGTGAGCGTTCTTTCGATATCTATTCCCGTCTGCTCAAGGAACGCGTTATCTTTCTGACCGGCCAGGTGGAAGACCATATGGCTAACCTGATCGTGGCGCAGATGCTGTTCCTGGAAGCGGAAAACCCGGAAAAAGACATTTACCTGTACATCAACTCGCCAGGCGGTGTGATTACGGCGGGCATGTCAATTTATGACACCATGCAATTCATCAAGCCGGATGTCAGTACCATCTGTATGGGGCAGGCGGCGTCCATGGGGGCTTTCCTGTTAACCGCAGGGGCGAAAGGTAAGCGTTTCTGCCTACCTAACTCCCGCGTGATGATTCACCAGCCGCTGGGTGGTTACCAGGGCCAGGCGACGGATATTGAAATCCACGCCCGAGAAATTCTGAAAGTAAAAGCGCGCATGAATGAACTTATGGCGCAGCATACGGGTCAACCTCTCGAGCAGATCGAGCGCGATACCGAGCGCGATCGCTTCCTCTCTGCACCAGAGGCAGTTGAGTACGGCTTAGTCGACTCCATTTTGACCCATCGTAATTGATGCCCGCGACGCGAGTGTGCCGCTATACTAAGGTAGGGCGGCACGTTGCCTGTAAGCAGCTTGCGTCTGAGAATGGCATTTGCGTCGTCATGTGCGGCACATAGAACTTAAAAAGAGGTTTGGACTCATGACAGATAAACGCAAAGATGGTTCGGGCAAACTGCTGTACTGCTCTTTTTGCGGCAAAAGCCAGCATGAAGTGCGTAAACTGATTGCCGGGCCGTCCGTGTATATCTGCGACGAATGCGTCGATTTATGTAACGACATCATTCGCGAAGAGATTAAAGAAGTCGCGCCGCACCGTGAGCGCAGCGCGTTACCAACGCCACACGAGATTCGCCACCACCTGGACGACTATGTCATTGGTCAGGAGCAGGCGAAAAAAGTGCTGGCGGTGGCGGTATACAACCACTACAAACGTCTCCGTAACGGCGATACCAGCAATGGCGTAGAGCTGGGCAAAAGTAACATTCTGCTGATCGGGCCTACGGGTTCTGGTAAAACCCTGCTGGCGGAAACGCTGGCGCGCCTGCTGGATGTTCCGTTCACCATGGCGGATGCCACCACCCTGACCGAAGCCGGTTATGTGGGTGAAGACGTTGAAAATATTATCCAGAAGCTGCTCCAGAAGTGCGATTACGACGTACAGAAAGCCCAGCGCGGGATCGTCTATATCGATGAGATCGACAAAATCTCCCGTAAATCAGACAACCCGTCGATCACCCGTGACGTCTCGGGCGAGGGCGTGCAGCAGGCGCTGCTGAAGCTGATTGAAGGTACGGTTGCGGCTGTTCCACCGCAGGGTGGACGTAAACATCCGCAGCAGGAATTCTTGCAGGTTGATACCTCCAAGATCCTGTTTATCTGTGGTGGTGCGTTTGCAGGCCTGGATAAAGTGATCTCTCACCGTGTGGAAACCGGCTCCGGCATTGGTTTTGGCGCAACGGTGAAAGCCACGTCTGAAAAACCAAACGAAGGCCAGCTGCTGGCGCAGGTTGAACCGGAAGATCTGATCAAATTTGGTTTGATTCCGGAATTTATCGGCCGTCTGCCGGTTGTGGCGACCCTGAACGAACTGAGCGAAGACGCGCTGATTCAGATCCTGAAAGAGCCGAAAAACGCGCTGACCAAGCAGTATCAGGCGCTGTTTAATCTGGAAGGCGTTGAGCTGGAATTCCGTGACGAAGCACTGGACGCGATTGCCAAGAAAGCGATGGCGCGTAAAACCGGTGCCCGTGGCCTGCGTTCTATCGTAGAAGCAGCATTGCTCGACACGATGTACGATCTTCCTTCTATGGAAGACGTTGAAAAAGTCGTGATCGACGAGTCCGTCATTGGTGGCCAGTCCAAGCCGTTACTGATTTACGGTAAACCGGAAGCGCAGCAGGCATCTGGCGAATAATTCACCATTTCATACAATCAGTTAATCAAAAAGGGGGGATTTTATCTCCCCTTTACTTTTTCCGTATTCATGGCGTTGAATGTATGGGAAACATCCCCATATACTGGATTACATGTTAATGGTTGTGTGAAGCACAGTTACATGACCAGTTTACCTGGCGGACACTAAACTAAGAGAGAGCTCTATGAATCCTGAGCGTTCTGAACGCATTGAAATCCCCGTATTGCCGTTGCGCGATGTGGTGGTTTATCCGCACATGGTCATACCCTTATTTGTAGGGCGGGAAAAATCTATCCGTTGCCTCGAAGCCGCCATGGATCATGATAAAAAAATCATGTTGGTCGCGCAGAAGGAAGCATCAACGGATGAGCCGGGTGTAAACGATCTTTTCACCGTCGGGACCGTGGCCTCTATTTTGCAGATGCTGAAGCTGCCAGACGGCACCGTGAAGGTGCTGGTGGAAGGCTTACAGCGTGCGCGTATTACCACTCTGTCAGACGATGGCGAGCACTTCTCTGCGAAGGCAGAGTACCTTGATTCACCGGAACTTGATGAGCGCGAACAGGAAGTGCTGGTACGCACCGCGATCAGCCAGTTCGAAGGCTACATCAAGCTGAATAAGAAAATCCCACCTGAAGTGCTGACGTCGCTGAACAGCATCGACGATCCTGCACGTCTGGCGGATACCATCGCTGCGCACATGCCGCTGAAGCTTGCCGACAAACAGTCCGTGCTGGAAATGTCCGACGTTAACGAACGTCTGGAATACCTGATGGCGATGATGGAGTCTGAGATCGATCTGCTCCAGGTTGAGAAGCGCATTCGCAACCGCGTCAAAAAGCAGATGGAAAAATCGCAGCGTGAGTACTATCTGAACGAGCAAATGAAAGCCATTCAGAAAGAGCTCGGCGAGATGGACGATGCGCCGGATGAAAACGAAGCGCTGAAGCGTAAGATCGACGCGGCGAAGATGCCGAAAGAGGCGAAAGAGAAAGCCGAAGCTGAGTTGCAGAAGCTGAAAATGATGTCTCCGATGTCGGCAGAGGCGACCGTCGTGCGCGGCTATATTGAGTGGATGGTGCAGGTTCCGTGGAATGCCCGCAGCAAGGTCAAAAAAGACCTGCGTCAGGCGCAGGAAATCCTCGATACCGACCACTACGGCCTGGAACGCGTGAAAGACCGCATTCTTGAGTACCTCGCGGTACAGAGCCGTGTGAACAAAATCAAAGGCCCAATCCTGTGCCTGGTAGGGCCTCCAGGCGTGGGTAAAACCTCTCTGGGCCAGTCCATCGCCAAAGCGACCGGACGTAAGTATATCCGTATGGCGCTGGGCGGCGTACGCGATGAAGCGGAAATCCGCGGCCATCGTCGCACCTATATCGGTTCCATGCCGGGCAAGCTGATCCAGAAGATGGCGAAAGTGGGGGTTAAAAACCCGCTGTTCCTGCTCGATGAGATCGACAAAATGTCTTCGGACATGCGTGGCGATCCGGCGTCGGCGCTGCTGGAAGTGCTTGATCCAGAACAGAACGTGGCGTTCAGCGATCACTACCTGGAAGTGGACTACGACCTGAGCGATGTGATGTTCGTGGCGACCTCCAACTCCATGAACATTCCGGCCCCGCTGCTGGACCGTATGGAAGTGATCCGTCTCTCCGGTTATACCGAAGATGAGAAGCTGAACATTGCTAAGCAGCACCTGCTGCCGAAACAGATTGAGCGTAACGCGCTGAAAGCCAACGAGCTGACCGTCGAGGACAGCGCGATTATAGGCATCATTCGCTATTACACCCGTGAAGCGGGCGTGCGTAGCCTTGAGCGTGAAATCTCCAAACTGTGTCGTAAAGCGGTGAAACAGCTGCTGCTGGATAAGAGCCTGAAACACATTGTGATTAACGGCGACAATCTGCATGCGTACCTTGGCGTTCAGCGCTTCGACTACGGTCGTGCAGACAACGAAAACCGCGTTGGTCAGGTGACCGGTCTGGCATGGACGGAAGTGGGCGGCGATCTGCTGACCATCGAAACCGCCTGTGTCCCGGGCAAAGGCAAGCTGACCTACACCGGTTCACTGGGTGAAGTGATGCAGGAGTCCATCCAGGCGGCGCTGACCGTGGTGCGCGCGCGCGCGGAAAAACTGGGTATCAACCCGGATTTCTACGAAAAACGCGACATTCACGTTCACGTTCCGGAAGGGGCGACGCCGAAAGATGGCCCAAGCGCGGGTATTGCCATGTGTACGGCGCTGGTTTCCTGCCTGACAGGGAACCCGGTTCGTGCTGATGTGGCCATGACCGGTGAAATTACGCTGCGTGGTCAGGTACTGCCTATCGGCGGGTTAAAAGAAAAACTGCTGGCGGCACACCGCGGTGGGATCAAAACCGTATTGATCCCTTACGAAAATAAACGCGATCTGGAAGAGATTCCGGACAACGTTATTGCCGATTTGCAGATCCATCCGGTGAAACGCATTGAGGAAGTTCTGACTCTCGCACTGCAAAATGAACCGTCCGGAATGCAGGTTGTAACCGCAAAATAGTGACCTCGCGCAAAGAGCGCCAATAAAAACAAGGCTGGTAAGTCATTTCGTACTTGCCAGCCTTTTTTTGTATAGCTAATTTAGATTGCTGATTGGGTTAGCCATCAACAACGGGTGTTGTAAGGTCATAGCAGGACTGATATAACTGCTGCGCGGTCGCGCTGTGAAGGATTCAGGTGCGATATAAATTATAAAGAGAGGAAGAGAACAGTGAATAAATCTCAACTGATTGACAAAATTGCTGCGGGTGCTGATATTTCTAAAGCTGCAGCGGGACGTGCTTTAGATGCTTTAATTGCTTCTGTTACTGAATCTCTGCAAGCTGGGGACGACGTTGCACTGGTAGGCTTCGGTACTTTTGCGGTTAAAGAGCGTGCAGCCCGTACTGGCCGCAACCCTCAAACCGGTAAAGAGATCACCATTGCTGCCGCTAAAGTGCCGGGTTTCCGTGCAGGTAAAGCGCTGAAAGACGCAGTAAACTGATTGCTTTCCCGCTCCAGGGAAGCTGAAAAGTACAAGGGCGCATCGTTTGATGTGCCTTTTTTGTTTGTCCAGACCTGATTTGTGCGAGTTTATGCGAGTTGTGGGCTGACAATTGCCCTGTTTTCTTGTCACAATACGCCTTTACGCGCGACGGTCAGGATTTTCCGTCAGCGTCAGGTAACCAGTCACCTACAGCGGAGTGTTGTTACACCATGATGGACAGCTTACGCACGGCTGCTAACAGTCTCGTGCTCAAGATTATTTTCGGTATCATTATCGTGTCGTTCATATTGACCGGTGTGAGTAGTTACCTCATCGGCGGTGGCGCGAACTACGCCGCAAAAGTGAATGGCCAGGAAATTAGCCGTGGGCAGTTCGAGAACGCTTTTGCTGGTGAACGTAACCGCATGCAGCAGCAACTGGGCGACCAATACTCTGAACTTGCAGCCAACGAAGGCTATATGAAAAACCTGCGTCAGCAGACGCTGAACCGCCTTATCGACGAAGCGCTGCTGGATCAGTACGCGAAAAGCCTGGGTCTGGGCATCAGCGATGAGCAGGTTAAAAAAGCCATCTTCTCGACGCAGGCTTTCCAGTCTAATGGGAAGTTCGACAACGCGCGTTACAACAGCATTGTTAACCAGATGGGTATGACGGCTGACCAGTACGCTCAGGCGCTGCGTAACCAGTTGACCACGCAACAGCTGATCAACGCGGTGGTGGGTACCGATTTCATGCTGAAAGGCGAAACTGAAGAGCTGGCGGCACTGGTGGCGCAGCAACGCGTGGTGCGTGAAGCGACGATTGATGTCAACGCACTGGCAGCGAAACAGCAGGTTAGCGACGCTGAAGTTAATGCTTACTACGAGCAAAACAAGAACAACTTCATCTCTCCGGAACAG
Organism: Apodemia multiplaga; assembly: GCA_018236985.1. Lineage (NCBI taxonomy): Eukaryota > Metazoa > Arthropoda > Insecta > Lepidoptera > Riodinidae > Apodemia > Apodemia multiplaga. The sequence continues at coordinate 10,133 of DWCC01000007.1, forward strand.
TTCCGCGTAAGCTATATCAAGCTGGATGCAGCTGCGATGCAGGAAAACGCGACTGACGCCGAGATCCAGTCTTATTACGACCAGCATCAGGATCAGTTCACTCAGCCGCAGCGTAACCGTTACAGCGTGATCCAGACCAAAACGGAAGCAGAAGCGAAAGCCGTGCTGGACGAGCTGAACAAAGGCGCTGATTTCGCCACCTTAGCGAAAGCAAAATCCACCGACATTATTTCTGCCAAAAACGGCGGTGATATGGGCTGGCTGGAAGAGTCCACTACCCCGGACGAGCTGAAAAATGCAGGCCTGAAAGAGAAAGGCCAACTGTCTGGTGTAATCAAATCCTCCGTTGGTTTCCTGGTGGCGCGTCTGGACGATGTTGTGGCGGCGAAAACCAAGCCGCTGGCTGACGTTCGTGATGATATCGCTGCGAAAGTGAAGCAGGAGAAAGCGCTGGACGCCTTCTATGCTCTGCAACAGAAAGTGAGCGATGCCGCAAGCAACGACAACGAATCACTGGCGGGTGCTGAGCAGGCTGCTGGCGTTAAAGCGGTTGAGACGGGCTGGTTCAGCCACGAAAACCTGCCGGAAGAACTGAACTTCAAACCAGTTTCAGATGCCATTTTCAATGGTGGTCTGGTCGGTGAGAACGGTACGCCGGGCAGCAATTCAGACATCATTACCGTTGATGGTGACCGTGCGTTCGTACTGCGCGTTAGCGAGCACAAAGCCGAGGCAGTGAAGCCCCTGGCGGAAGTGAAAGATCAGGTGGTGGCGCTGGTCAAACACAACAAAGCGGCACAGCAGGCAAAACTGGATGCAGAGAAAATTCTGGCCGATCTGAAAGCCGGTAAGAACGATGCGCTGAAAGCGGCTGGCCTGAGCTTTGGCGAAGCAAAAACGCTGAGCCGTACCGGTCAGGATCCTGTCAGCCAGGCGGCGTTTGGCCTGAGCCTGCCGGCGAAAGACAAACCTGTCTTTGGCACCACGACCGATATGCAGGGTAACGTGGTGCTTCTGGCGCTGGATGAAGTGAAAGCCGGTACGCTGCCAGACGCGCAGAAGAAGGCCATGGTTCAGGGAATTACCCAGAACAATGCCCAGATTGCTTTCGAAGCGATGATGAGCAACCTGCGTAAAGAAGCCAAAATCAAACTGGGTGATGTGGTCACTCAGGAGCAATAATTACGTATCTGCTCGCAGATTTTCGTAACGCTCTGCAAAAACTAAAGGCCGCTTTCGCGGCCTTTTCCATTTCTGCAATCTGTTGTTTGTCCCTGTTTTCCCGCGCGGTTATCGTGGCGTGGCTGTCAACAAACAAGGAGAAAACAGCATGAAATGTGGAATCAAAGCACTGTTAATTACACTGGCTATTGCCACTTCCGGGATGAGTGCGGGCGCGCTGGCGGCGTCCCCTTCGGTTAAAGCGCAGGCTGCACAAAACCAGGCCGATGCAACGTCACAAGGTCATGTTAAAGCCAACGCGACGGTCAGCACGAAAGCCATTGAGGACGAGGGTACGCGGGTCAGTATCAATACTGCCTCTGCGGACGATCTTGCCCGCGTTATGAATGGCGTGGGTCTAAAAAAAGCGCAGGCCATCGTCAGCTATCGTGAAGAGTATGGCCCTTTCAAAACCCTTGACGATCTCAAGCAGGTGCCGGGTATGGGCAGCGCGCTGGTTGAGCGCAATCTCGCACACCTGACGCTGTAATCGCGTAATCACTTGCACTGCGGCAAAAATTTGCCAGGATAAAGAGGTCATACCAGTTATGACCTCTGAACCTATAACAACGAAAGGCTATTGCGCTATGCAGACACAAATCAAAGTCCGTGGTTATCACCTCGATGTTTACCAGCACGTCAATAACGCCCGCTACCTTGAATTTCTTGAAGAGGCGCGCTGGGACGGCCTGGAGAACAGCGAAAGCTTCCAGTGGCTGACCGCACACAACATCGCGTTTGTGGTCGTCAATATCAACATTAACTACCGCCGCCCGGCTGTGCTGGGGGATGTGCTCACCGTGACCAGTGAGGTCCAACAACTGAATGGCAAAAGTGGTGTATTGAGCCAGGTCGTTACGCTGGAGCCAGAAGGGCAGGTGGTGGCCGATGCGCTGATCACCTTTGTCTGTATCGATCTCAAAACCCAGAAAGCGTTGCCGCTGGAAGGGGAGTTGCGCGAAAAGCTGGAGCTGATGATCGCGTAAGAAATGTTCAGGGATAACTGTGCTGTCGACACTTACCGTTCGACAGCACGGTCAGGTAGCCCTTATTTCAGCCCGGTCTTTTTCTGCATTGCGGCCATCACGCCCGCTTTATCCGCAAAATAATGATTCAGACCGTTCGCGCGCAGGTTACAGGCGGCACACTGCCCGCAGCCGTCCCCTTTAATGCCGTTGTAGCAGGTCAGGGTCTCGTTGCGAACAACATCCAGCTTGCCCCAGTAGTCGGCCAGGGCCCAGGTTTCAGCCTTATCCAGCCACATCAGCGGCGTTTCGAAGCGGGTCTCTTTTGCCATTCCCAGATCGACAGCGTGATTGAGTGCTTTCACGAATTCATCCCGGCAGTCCGGGTAGCCAGAGAAGTCGGTCTCACACACGCCCGTGATCACCGCTTCGGCTTTCACCTGGTAGGCATAGATCGCCGTCAGGGTCAGGAAGAGAATGTTGCGGCCCGGTACGAAGGTGTTCGGAATGCCGCTGGCATCCGGTTCGTAATCAGGCACCGGAATGCTGTCGCGGGTGAGGCTGCTGACGGCCAGTTCATTTAACAGCGTCACGTCCAGCACTTTATGAGCGCGGGCGCCCAGTTTGAGGGCCAGTTCACGAGCGACATCGATTTCAGCGCGATGACGCTGACCATAATCAAAAGTGACGCAGTGCACTTCATCATACTGGTGAAGCGCCTGAATCAGGCAGGTTGTGGAATCTTGTCCTCCGCTGAACACGACGACGGCACGTTTCATAGATCATCTCGACAGTTACAGTAAAAGCGTCATGTTAACGCCTGGCTAAAGCGGCGACCAGCTTCTTCACGCGTTTGGGGGAGGAAGCCAGGCTTCGGTGAAGTCAAACCAGCCGCGAGTGTTAAGGCGTATGCCGTTGACGCCCGGAGGCGCGCTGATTTGATACTGGTAGTTAAAGAGCGGCGTCAGGACGGCTGTCTCCATTAACCGGCTGAAGATAGCCTGAAGTCCTGCGTGTCGGTCACGTTCGTCGGCCTGCGTCTGCACCGCATCCAGCGTGGCCTGCAAATGGGCGTATGCCGGTGCGCTCAGCAGATGCGGCCAGAGCGCATCGCAGCGGAGCCACTGCTCAAGCGTGTACGCTGGCGCTTCGCCAATCAGTCTGTCTCCCATCATGATGTCTGCATCGGCAAGCTGCTGGCACCCGTCCCACGTTTTGGCGTCGTGAAAGATGACGGTCAGTTCACAACCCTGCCGCGCAAGGTATGCTTTTAACTGGCTGGCCATGGTGTGAAGCTCAACCGGCAGGTGGTAGACCAGCGTCAATGCCTCTGGCAGCGCAACGTCGGTTAAATCAGGCCATTGGGGGATCGCCCAGCCGGGAAGCAGTTCCTCGGTAGGGGTGATGAGCCCTTCGTTCAGGGGAAGCGTGTGCAGCAGCGTTGAGAGATGAATGATATTAATCAGCCGCTTTGCCTGAAGTTCGCTCAGACGCGGGCTCTGTTTCAGCGTGAGGTAGCAGAAGCCCAGACTGGTGCTGTTACTCACCAGCCGCAGGCTGGCCAGCTCGTCGGCCTCGCCAATGGCGATTTGCACCGGGTGGCGACAGCTGGTGCCCAGACTGTAGTCAAAAAGCTGGGGCGTGATCCAGTACTCGATAGCCTTAAGCAACGGATGCCCAAGGTGATACTGCTCGTGGCTTTCCAGACGCACCAGTTCAGGCTCAAAAACGCTCAGCCGGAAGGGACCGCTGCCCACCACGGGGTAGTCGGGATGCGCCAGACGGCTACAGTAGGTTGCCAGCCTGTGCGCCAGCCAGTAGTCAGGTTGATGGAGAATAAACGTCAGGCACTGCGGATGCGTGGTTTCGATACGTAAGACGCTGCGGAAAAGCGTGCCCATGCCGGGCTGCGATAACAGCGCCGTCAGGCTTTTCCGGAGCTGTGCCGTCTCTATTTTATCGCCGTTATGCCAGTGCAGGGTGGAGCGAATGTAGAAATGCCAGCGCAGGCCGTCAGCGGAGATTTCCCAGTGATGCGCCAGATCGCCCGTGGGTTCACTGCTGGTACCATTAAAACGTGTCAAACCTGAGAATACCTGTCCCGCCAGATGCTGCTCCGCCCGGCCAGGGAGAAACCCCGGCTGAAGCGGCTCCAGCGAGCGATAGTAGGGAATACGCAGCGTCGGCGTATCGTTCTGCCACTGCCCGCCCATAAACGGATGCAGCAGCGATCGCAAATCTTCAGGCGCGAGCTGGGCCAGCTCCAGCGCGTTGTGCTGCTGTCCACTTTTCAGGGCCTCTTCCATCATCGTATTACGCAACGAATCCGGGGTGACGTGAAAGCGTAATTCCCCACGCTTACCTCGTCCGGAGCGGGCGTGCCAGCTTAGCCAGCCCGCCTCCTGCGCCTGGCGCAGCAGGGTGCGAACATGTCGCTCGCTGCAAAAGCAGCGGCTGGCAAGTTCACTGATGGTAACCTGCTGCGGTGCGCCGGCGGAGGGGTGCCACAGACGCTGATACTGGTTAAGACGATTAAGCTGGCGCATGAAAAACCCGGAACAATAATTATCATCTATTCACTATTACTTCCGTATATCTCACGTAATACTGATGCACAAGTTAACCGCATCACATTTCGGGAGTAATTATGGCTCGGCTCGCTGCATTTGATATGGACGGCACGCTGTTAATGCCGGATCACCGTTTAGGGGAGAAAACCCTGAACACACTTAAGCGCCTGCGCGAGCGTGAAGTCACCCTGACGTTTGCCACTGGTCGTCATGTTCTCGAGATGCGCCATCTGCTGGGAACATTTGCCCTCGATGCGTTCCTGATCACCGGCAACGGGACGCGCATTCACTCCGTCGACGGCAATATGCTGCACCGTCAGGATCTGAATCCGGAAGTGGCGGACATTGTCCTGCACAGCACCTGGGATACGCAGGCCAGCGTGCATGTTTTTAATGATGAAGGCTGGTTTACCGGGCGTGAGATCCCGGCCTTGCTGCACGCTCACGTTTACAGCGGCTTTAAATATCAGCTTATCGATTTGCGCCGCATTCCGGCACACAAGGTGACCAAGATCTGCTTCTGTGGCGATCACGACGATCTCTGCCGCCTGCGTATTCAGCTTAACGAGGCGCTGGGCGACCGGGCGCACCTGACCTTCTCGGCGGTGGACTGCCTTGAAGTGCTGCCGGTGGGCTGTAACAAAGGATCTGCGCTGGCGGTGCTGAGCGATCATCTGGGGCTGACGATGCAGGACTGTATGGCCTTTGGTGACGCCATGAACGACCACGAGATGCTGAGCAGCGTGGGTCGTGGACTGATTATGGGGAACGCGATGCCGCAACTTATTGCCGCGCTCCCGCATTTACCGGTTATCGGACACTGTCGTAACGAAGCGGTGTCCCATTTTTTGACGCATTGGCTGGACAAAAATAACCTCCCATATTCCCCCGAATAGTGAGACCCTTCCAGCAAGCCAGGCTTTAGCCTGGCTTTTTTTTATTTCACCAGCTGCGAAATCTGCGCTTTCCACGGTTCTACATCGCCAATAGTTGCCTGCACCCATTCTGCGTTGTAATAGGTTTCCAGGTAGCGCTCCCCGCTGTCACACAGCAGCGTGACGACAGAGCCGGTACGGCCTTCTTCGCGCATCCTCGCGGCCAGCTGTAGCGCGCCCCACATATTGGTGCCGGTGGAAGCCCCGACTTTACGGCCAAGCTGTGTCTCCAGCCAGTGCGCCGTCGCGACGCTGGCGGCGTCCGGCACGCGGAGCATCTCATCCACAACGTCCGGAATGAACGAGGGTTCGACGCGCGGGCGACCAATCCCTTCGATCTTGCTCCCCACGGGGCTGCGCAGGCTGGCATCGCGGGATTGCCAGTAATCGAGGAACACCGAGTTTTGCGGGTCAACCACCATCAGCTGCGTATCATAACCCTGACAGCGGATATAACGTCCGATGGTGGCGGAGGTTCCGCCCGTGCCCGCGCTCATGACAATGTAAGAGGGAACAGAATGCGGCTCGTGGGTCATCTGGCGGAAAATGCTGTCCGCAATGTTATTATTGCCGCGCCAGTCGGTGGCGCGCTCGGCGAAGGTAAACTGGTCCATATAGTGACCATTCAGTTCGCGGGCCAGCATTTCGGAGGCCGCATAGATTTCGCAGGCGCTTTCCACAAAGTGGCAGCGTCCGCCGTAAAATTCGATCTGTTCGACTTTACGTTTCGCCGTGCAGGAGGGCATCACGGCGATAAACGGGAGGCCCAGCAGGCGGGCAAAGTAGGCTTCGGAGACGGCAGTTGATCCGGACGACGATTCAATAATCGTGGTGCCTTCTTTAATCCAGCCGTTACATAAACCGTATAAAAAGAGTGAACGCGCCAGGCGATGCTTCAGGCTGCCGGTAGGATGGGTGCTTTCATCCTTCAGGTAAAGCTGAATGCCGGGAAATCCAGGCAGAGGCAGGCGGATCAAGTGGGTGTCTGCCGAGCGCTGATAGTCGGCATTTATTTCGCTGATGGCATGTTTAACCCAGGTGCTATTCATCGTAGTTATCCGTTTGTCATTTTGTGCCCAGCATAGCGAAAAGCACAGAAAAAATTGTTGCTATCTGACCTTTAAAATAGAATGTAAGGAGAATAATTTTCTCTTCGAGGTGGCTATGTTAGATAAAATTGATCGTAAGCTGCTTTCTTTGCTGCAAAGCGACTGCACCCTCTCTTTGCAGGCGCTGGCAGATGCCGTTAATCTGACCACCACACCGTGCTGGAAGCGCCTCAAGAAGCTGGAAGATGATGGCATTCTGCTGGGACGCGTGGCGTTGCTGGATCCCGAAAAACTGGGGCTTGGACTGACCGCCTTCGTCCTGATAAAAACGCAGCATCACAGTAGCGAATGGTACTGCCGCTTCGTCACCCAGGTTTCCGACATGCCCGAAGTGCTCGGCTTCTGGCGCATGGCGGGGGAATACGACTATCTGATGCGCGTTCAGGTGGCAGACATGAAGCGCTACGATGATTTCTACAAGCGGCTGGTCAATAGCGTACCAGGCTTGTCCGATGTCACCTCCAGTTTCGCCATGGAACAGATTAAATACACCACAGCGTTACCCATTGAATAACTTCTTAAAATACCTTCAGGAAAAGACCGCGTGCGATTATTTGCCCAATTAAGCTGGTACTTTCGTCGGGAGTGGCAACGCTACCTCGGCGCGGTGGCCCTGCTTATTATCATTGCCATTCTGCAACTGATCCCGCCCAAAGTGGTGGGTTACGTCGTGGATGGCGTTACGGAACAACATTACACCGCCGCACGGGTGATGATGTGGGGCGGTACGCTGGTGCTGACGGCCGTGGTGGTTTACCTGCTGCGTTATGTCTGGCGCGTGCTGCTGTTCGGCGCGTCCTATCAGCTTGCCGTTGAGCTGCGCGAGGACTTTTACCGCCAGCTGAGCCGCCAGCACCCTGAGTTTTATCTGCGTCACCGTACCGGGGATCTCATCGCCCGCGCCACTAACGATGTAGACCGCGTGGTGTTTGCCGCCGGTGAAGGGGTGCTAACGCTGGTGGATTCCCTGGTGATGGGCTGTGCGGTACTGATTGTGATGTCTACGCAAATTAGCTGGGAGCTCACGCTGCTGGCGCTGCTGCCGATGCCGCTGATGGCGCTGGCAATTAACCGCTACGGCGAGCAGCTCCATGAACGCTTTAAGCTGGCGCAGGCGGCGTTCTCGTCGCTGAACGATCGCACCCAGGAGAGCATGACCAGCATCCGCATGATTAAAGCGTTTGGTCTGGAAGACCGCCAGTCCGCGCTGTTTGCCGCCGACGCCGCCGATACCGGCGCGAAAAACATGCGCGTGGCGCGTATTGATGCCCGTTTCGATCCGACAATTTATATTGCGATTGGCATGGCGAACCTGCTGGCAGTGGGCGGCGGCAGCTGGATGGTGGTGCAAGGCACGATGACCCTCGGGCAGTTAACCAGCTTTGCGATGTACCTTGGGCTGATGATCTGGCCGATGCTGGCGCTGGCCTGGATGTTTAATATCGTTGAACGCGGGAGCGCCGCTTACAGCCGTATCCGCGCCATGCTGGCGGAAGTGCCGGTCGTGAACGATGGCAGCGAGCCGGTGCCGGAAGGTCCGGGTATTCTCAAGGCTGATATCCGCGCCTTTATCTACCCGCAAACGGAACATCCGGTGCTTGAGAACGTCAGTTTCACGCTGCGTCCTGGTCAGATGCTGGGCATCTGTGGCCCGACGGGTTCCGGTAAAAGCACCATTCTGTCACTGATTCAGCGCCATTTTGACGTGAGCGAAGGCGATATCCGTTTCCACGACGTCCCTCTGCCACGTCTGCTGCTGGATGACTGGCGCAGCCGCCTGGCGGTCGTCAGCCAGACGCCGTTTTTGTTTTCAGACACCATTGCCAACAATATCGCGCTCGGGTGTCCGACGGCGACACAAGACCAGATCGAGCACGTGGCGCGTCTGGCCAGCGTCCACGAGGATATTCTGCGCCTGCCGCAGGGCTACGACACGGAAGTGGGGGAGCGGGGCGTTATGCTCTCCGGCGGACAAAAACAGCGTATCTCTATTGCCCGCGCGCTGCTGCTGGACGCTGAGATCCTGATACTGGATGATGCGCTGTCCGCGGTTGACGGACGTACTGAACATCAAATTTTGCATAACCTTCGCCAGTGGGGAGAGGGGCGCACGGTCATCATCAGCGCGCACCGTCTGTCGGCCCTTACCGAAGCCAGCGAAATTCTGGTGCTTCAGCACGGGCATATTGCTCAGCGTGGTCAGCATGAGCAGCTTGCCGGGCAGACCGGATGGTATCGGGATATGTACCGCTATCAACAGCTTGAAGCCGCGCTGGATGAGGAGGTCGCCGATGCGTAAGTTTGGACAGATGTGGCCGACGTTAAAACGGCTGCTGGCCTATGGCTCACCGTGGCGCAAACCGCTTTCCATCGCCGTGCTGTTGCTGTGGATCGCCGCGATTGCGGAGGTGACCGGTCCGCTGCTTATCAGCTATTTCATCGACAATATGGTGGCGAAAAACTATCTGCCGCTGGGGCTGGTGGCGGGGCTGGGCGTGGCGTATGTCGGCCTACAGCTGACGGCGGCGGGGCTGCACTATGCGCAGTCGCTGCTGTTTAACCGGGCCGCCGTGGGCGTGGTCCATCAGCTACGCACGGATGTGATGGATGCCGCGCTGCGCCAGCCGCTGAGCGAGTTTGATACCCAGCCGGTCGGACAGGTTATTTCGCGCGTCACCAATGACACCGAGGTGATCCGCGACCTCTATGTAACCGTTGTCGCAACGGTTCTGCGCAGTGCCGCGTTAATTGGCGCGATGCTGGTGGCGATGTTCAGCCTGGACTGGCGTATGGCGCTGGTGGCGATCGCTATTTTCCCGGCGGTGCTGATTGTGATGGTAATTTACCAGCGCTACAGCACGCCGATTGTTCGTCGCGTGCGCGCTTACCTCGCAGATATCAATGATGGCTTCAACGAAGTGATCAACGGCATGAGCGTTATCCAGCAGTTTCGCCAGCAGGCGCGTTTTGGCGAGCGAATGGGAGAAGCCAGCCGCTCGCACTATATGGCGCGGATGCAGACGTTACGGCTGGATGGCTTCCTGTTACGCCCGCTGCTGAGCCTCTTCTCTGCGCTGGTGCTGTGCGGGCTGTTGATGCTGTTTGGCCTGACGACGCGCGGAACCATCGAGGTGGGGGTACTGTACGCATTTATCAGCTACCTTGGACGCCTTAACGAACCGCTGATTGAACTCACCACGCAGCAATCGATGCTGCAACAGGCAGTGGTCGCGGGCGAACGTGTATTCGAGCTGATGGACAGGCCGCGTCAGACCTATGGCGATGACGAACGCCCGCTGGAAAGTGGATCCATAGCGTTTGATCATGTCTCGTTTGCCTACCGCGACGACCAGCTTGTCTTGCAGGATATCAACCTCGAGGTGCCGTCGCGCGGTTTTGTCGCCCTGGTTGGGCATACCGGCAGCGGCAAAAGCACGCTCGCCAGTTTGCTGATGGGCTACTATCCGTTGACGCAAGGGGAGATCCGTCTGGACGGACGGCCGCTTGCCGCGCTTAGCCACAACGCGTTACGTAAGGGCGTCGCGATGGTGCAGCAGGATCCGGTGGTACTGGCGGATACCTTTTATGCCAACGTGACGCTGGGACGACCTTTCACGCCTGAGCAGGTATGGGAGGTGCTGGAAACGGTGCAGCTTGCGGATCTGGCGCGCGGGTTAAGCGAGGGGATCCATACCCGGCTGGGTGAGCAGGGCAATAATCTCTCGGTCGGGCAAAAGCAACTTCTTGCGCTGGCGCGCGTGCTGATTGAGACGCCACAGGTGTTAATTCTGGATGAAGCGACCGCAAGCATTGACTCCGGTACCGAGCAGGCGATCCAGCAGGCGCTGGCTGCCGTGCGGGATCGCACTACGCTGGTGGTAATCGCCCACCGCCTCTCAACCATCGTCGATGCCGATACCATTCTGGTGCTGCACCGTGGCCAGGCCGTTGAACGGGGGACGCACAGAGCGCTGCTTGAGGCAAAAGGACGCTACTGGCAGATGTATCAGTTGCAGCTGGCAGGCGACGAACTGGCCGCCAGCGAGCGCGAGGAAGAGTCACTCAGCGCCTGATGCACCATAACAAGGCAATGCGCTAACAGACTTAACCGTTGGTGCAAAACTGAAACGCACCCTGCACTGCCATGGTGCGTTTTTTTTCGCCTCTTCCCGGCGCATCCGCACCGCGGCGCTTTCCTCCTCACCTTTCACTTCTGGCACACCCTTTGCAATATCCCTTTCGTGTTAGCTGCGGCCATTACCGAATTCTGACTGGAGGGGATATATGAAGCTGGTTACGGTGGTAATCAAACCATTCAAACTCGAAGACGTGCGTGAAGCGCTGTCTTCCATGGGTATTCAGGGACTGACTGTCACCGAAGTGAAAGGCTTCGGGCGTCAGAAAGGTCATGCCGAGCTTTATCGCGGGGCGGAATACAGCGTTAACTTCCTGCCAAAAGTGAAGATTGATGTGGCGATTGCCGACGATCAGCTTGATGAGGTGATTGATGTCGTCAGCAAAGCAGCCTACACCGGAAAAATTGGCGACGGCAAAATTTTCGTTGCCGAACTACAGCGCGTCATTCGCATCCGTACCGGCGAATCTGACGAAGCGGCGTTGTAAGTAACTCCTGGCACACAGTGATAGGGATCGAGAAAATGAAGAAAGCAACAATGAAAACAGGTCTGGGTTCGCTGGCACTGCTGCCGGGCCTGGCAATGGCTGCACCTGCTGTGGCAGACAAAGCCGATAACGCCTTTATGATGATTTGCACCGCGCTGGTGCTGTTCATGACGATTCCGGGGATCGCGCTGTTTTACGGCGGCCTGATCCGCGGCAAGAACGTACTCTCCATGCTGACGCAGGTTGCCGTCACGTTCGCGCTGGTGTGCGTGCTGTGGGTGGTTTACGGTTACTCGCTGGCCTTCGGGGAGGGCAACGCCTTCTTCGGCAACGTTAACTGGGCGATGCTGAAAAATATCGAACTGACCGCGGTGATGGGCAGCTTTTATCAGTATATTCATGTCGCGTTCCAGGGCTCATTCGCCTGCATCACCGTGGGGCTGATTGTGGGCGCGCTGGCTGAGCGTATCCGCTTCTCTGCGGTACTGATTTTCGTGGTGGTCTGGCTGACGCTCTCCTATATCCCGATTGCGCATATGGTCTGGGGAGGTGGTCTGTTGGCTTCCCATGGCGCGCTGGACTTTGCGGGCGGTACCGTTGTGCACATCAACGCCGCGGTAGCAGGCCTGGTAGGCGCATACCTGATTGGCAAGCGCGTGGGCTTCGGGAAGGAAGCATTCAAGCCGCACAATCTGCCGATGGTCTTTACCGGCACCGCCATCCTCTACTTTGGCTGGTTCGGCTTCAACGCAGGTTCAGCCAGCGCCGCTAACGAAATCGCTGCGCTGGCCTTCGTGAATACCGTTGTGGCAACCGCCGGCGCTATCCTCTCATGGGTATTTGGCGAGTGGGCCGTTCGCGGCAAGCCATCGCTGCTGGGTGCCTGTTCCGGGGCGATTGCCGGTTTGGTAGGTATTACGCCAGCGTGCGGTTACGTGGGTGTGGGCGGTGCGCTGCTGATCGGTATCGTCGCAGGACTGGCGGGGCTGTGGGGCGTTACCGCACTGAAACGTGTTCTGCGCGTTGACGATCCGTGTGATGTATTCGGCGTACACGGTGTGTGCGGCATCGTCGGCTGTATCATGACCGGTATCTTTGCTGCCCAATCTCTGGGCGGTGTGGGTTACGCAGAAGGCGTGACCATGATGCATCAGGTGCTGGTACAGCTGGAAAGCATCGCGATCACCGTTGTCTGGTCCGGTGTTGTGGCCTTTATCGGTTACAAGCTGGCGGATATGACCGTTGGGCTGCGCGTGCCGGAAGAGCAGGAGCGCGAAGGCCTGGACGTCAACAGCCACGGCGAGAATGCCTATAACGCATAATTTGAGTGCCTTGCCGGGCGGCGGCTTCGCCTTACCCGGCCTGAAAAAGCACAATTCGCAGGCCCGGTGAGCGCAGCTCCACCGGGCTTTTTACATCACCCGCGATTACGCATCACACCTTCCTGCACGGTAGAAGCAACCAGAACGCCATCCTGAGTGTAAAACTCCCCGCGTACAAAGCCGCGCGCGCTGGACGCAGAGGTACTTTCCACGCTGTAAAGCAGCCATTCATTCATATCGAATGGACGGTGGAACCACATGGAATGGTCAATTGTGGCTACCTGCATCCCTTTTTCGAGGAAGCCCACACCGTGCGGTTGTAGCGCAACCGGCAGGAAGTTGAAATCCGACGCATACCCCAGCAGGTACTGATGCACGCGCAAATCTGCCGGTACGCTGCCGTTGGCGCGGATCCACACCTGGCGGGCGGGCTCAGCGGTATGCCCCTTCATTGGGTTATGAAATTCGACCGGGCGGATCTCCAGCGGTTTATCGCACAGAAACTTCTCTTTTACCTGCGGCGGCAGCAGATGCGCGAGAGCGCGGGCAATTTCGGTTTCCGATTTTAGATCGTCCGGCGACGGGGCAGACGGCATCTTTTTTTGATGCTCATAGCCCGGCTCTGGCGCCTGGAACGAGGCGGTCATATAGAAGATGGGTTTGCCATGCTGAATGGCCGCCACGCGACGGGCGCTGAAGCTTTGACCGTCACGCAGAACTTCCACGTCGTAAACAATCGGTTTAGCGCTGTCACCGGGGCGTAAAAAGTAGCTGTGAAACGAGTGCACCAGACGGTCTGCCGGGACGGTCTCCTTGGCGGCATACAGCGCTTGCCCCACGACCTGGCCGCCAAAAACCTGGCGTAAGCCTAAATCTTCGCTCTGTCCGCGAAATAGCCCTTCTTCTATTTTTTCCAGGTTCAGTAATGTCAGCAGATTGTTCAGTGCCTGACTCATAGTGGTCCTCAATAAACGCCGTGGCGAAAGATACGCTGAGTATAACCCAGAAATGAAAGTGGTCCGATGGGTAGAATAATCTTAATATCTGGACGAAATTAGGCATAAATCCGTGATTTGTGCCACACTTGTATTCGTTGTGTGAATAAAACGACATCAGATGGGATCGATCCCGCTGGTGCATTGATGATAAGGAGACTTCAATGAAACTCGTGCCTATGCTCAGTGGTGTAGCAATTGCGGTAGCGTTGTCCGCCTGTGCTGGTAAGAGTGCCGATGTACCGGTGCCAACAGCAAGCGCAAACGGGATTAACACCCTTTCACAGCAAGCTATTCAGCAGCCAAATGTTTCCGGTACGATCTGGATCAAACAGAAGGTTGCGCTGCCGCCGGATGCGGTTTTAACGGTCACGCTGTCTGATGCTTCCCTGGCGGATGCGCCGTCTAAAGTGCTTGCGCAGCGCGCGGTTCGTACAGAGGGTAAACAGGCGCCGTTCAGCTTTGTGCTGCCGTACAACCCGTCTGACGTGCAACCCAATGCGCGTATCCTCCTGAGCGCGGCGGTAACGATCAACGATAAGCTGGTCTTTATCACCGATACCGTGCAGGAAGCGGTCAACAAAGGCGGCACCAAAATCGACCTGACCCTGGTACCGGTGCAGCAAACTGAAGTACCTGTTGCAACGCAGAACAATCAGCCGACTCTGCCTACACCGCCAACACAGATGTAATTCTCTCTCGCCCTCTCCATGTTGACGGGAGAGGGCGTCAGTACTCCCAGCGATACTTCTGCATATCAATCTGTCCTGCCCCGGACACCTGCACCCCTTCTGAAAGTAAAGCCTGACGCTGGCGCTGCAAGTCTGGCCCGGTGAGGGAAATGGCGCCATGGCGATTGACGACCCGGTGCCACGGTAACGAGCTTCCTTCCGGTAGCCTCCTCAGCACGCCGCCTACCTGACGCGCCGCGCGCGGAGAACCCGCCAGCCGGGCGACTTCCCCATAGGTCGTGACACAGCCTTCCGGAATCGAAGCCACGATTTGCCACACTCGCTGTGGGAAAGTGTCATGTTCGTCCATTGTTTCTCCTGCGGGAAATCAGCGAAGGGTAATGTTATACGAAGATAAAGAAGATTGTCGGGGCAGTTTGCGCAATAATCCAGCATCCGGTTGCCAGCGGCTTGCAATTGAGGTGCTCCGCAGGGATAATGCGCCAGCGCGTTGGTTATCAACGCTCTCAATGGGGGCTCTGTTGGTTCTCCCGCAACGCTACTCTGTTCACCAGGTCAGGTCCGGAAGGAAGCAGCCAGGGCAGACGACGTGGGTGCCGGGATGTAGCTGGCAGGGCCCCCACCCATTTGAGCTTACGCTAAGTCGTATAGCTTAAAACCTCATCTCTTTGCCAACAATCATTCTGATATAGAGCCGATTATATCCGGCTCCCTTAATCGAAGATGACGTTTTCGGTTTAAGTATGGGGTCCAAGGAATCGATCGCCGTTCAGGTGGATCATATGGGTTGGAGCATCAGCTACCCAGACCTCTGTTTCCCAGGATAATTCCATCAGATATTTTGCCATCACTTTCCGGTCAGGGAAGGCTGTAACGTATACCAATCCGGGTTTAGCAGAAGCAAATAATTTTGCTAACTCACCGTGACGCTTTCCATCGACGGGCCCGTGGGAAGTAACTGATTCAATTAAAAGTAGCCAGTTGCGTTTTTGCCAATAAAGAACAACATCGGGCAGTTTACCTTTTCGATCAACACTTACTCCCAGTTCCGCAAGTCGGTCTTTTCTAAAATGATCTTCCTTCGCGCCAGTATCTCCGATGTAAATAACTTCTGCTTCAGGAGCGAAACGAGGACCAAACTCAACGATGATATCCTTGATGAGCTGGCTATGCGCACCGGGGCTTAATTCTAATTCAGTACCGTCATTCAGCTTTAATGGCACCATTTCCATTTTTCGCGCCATGGCATACTGCTCAACTAAGGTCGGTACGTTGCCCATATGTTCTTTAAGCGCTGTTTCCCATTTGGCAGAACCATAGTTTAATAACACGGTATGCAGTTCAGGCGCTATCTGATAGCAAGCTTTAGGGGAGTTAACGGGGCGTTCGGGTTTATCCGGATTGTATATAGCTATTCCGCCATCACAAAACTGATGGAGCGTTTGTCGACGGAAGGTTTCACGTGTGTTTGGGGCGTACTCTTTTCCGTAAACGTCTCTACACCAATCCATGATCGGTGTCACACCCAACATTGGGCGTTCAATTTTCTCCCACTCGCCATCAGGATGAAGATCAAGCAATGCGAGCAAAGTTAAAGCCGAACGCTCGTTTATTTGAGCACGAGGCATTCCAAGTTGACGCAACACATCAAGAGCTTGCTCTATTTTTTCCTGCGCTTTCAACGGGTCAGCGATTTTTCCTTTCGTCATAAGATCTAATTCCCTGTTAATAATTTCGTCAATTTGGTTCTGTTTAAGCACTTCATCATCGAACTCAGTACCCATTTTTCGCAATACTTGCATTGATGGATAATGAATTGATCTTAAATCAGAGGCATTTACCTGAGTATGCCCACCAAACTGACGGTAATACTTATCCAGCAAAGTGCAATTCAGATAGACATAAAGCCCTCGGGCAAGATCCGCATCCATACCCTTCTTCTGAATATGGAAGACATTGGTTTTATTATCGAAACCGATCAACTCGCCAGGAAGTGAGGAGTCATATAATGTTGCGACAATGCGACGCTTTTCCTCTTTGCTGCTAAATCTTTTTAAAATCAGGAAGTAGCCCTGGTTTTTCCATAACCAGGGACGTGATGATTCGGAAACCCTAATTGCATTAGGTTTTTTCCCATCAAGGGGCCAATTCACTTTGCCGTTCAAATGCTGAGGAAAAAGTAGCGGCACTGACCCGGAATCCATTCTTTCTCTGAGGTCATTTTTAAGGCGAAAGTCAACTACCGGCCCAGTACTAACCTGAACATTAAGCTCGTCCAGAGTTGTTGTAAAAGGGGATAATCTCTCGATTATGTCCTGTTCTCTGGGACTTGCAGCGATATGAATGAACTTTTGTTTGTCTGCTGGGTTAACTATTTTGTCTATCGACACCTTGCGCTGCGTCATATCGGTGGCCGTGATTTGCCCGGATTCTTCATCAAGATGAAAATCTGACGTTGGGCTGGAGGTGATAATAACCTGCCCCTGCGGAACGCCTTTAACACAGTGAATGATGATATTTTCTTGAAGCACTTCATCCTCAGCAAATGCCGCATTACGGGAGTCGAAAATGTGGATGTGCTTGATGGACGTTTCAGAGAGTAAATGCTCACGGAAAGGCTGATAGTAAGGGCCATTACAGAAAGAGCGTGGAATAATCGCCACTAACTCTCCTCCCTTTTTCAGCTGTTTCAAAGCTAACGCCACAAACCCAGAGTATAGGTTGACCGTTTCTATGCCTGCATTGCGTAAAGAGGCCCGGTGAGCGCTCGACGAGAGAATTTTTTTATAAGGGGGATTCATAATCACATGGCTATAAGTCCCTGGCTCTTCACTGGTCGAAATATTTTTAGCCAGACTTGCCTCAAGTATGTAATCTACCTTACTAATTTTATGGGTTAATTTTCCATTTGCAGCCTCATCACAGGCTTTCAGTGTCTTGCTAAGATACGGAAGCATCACTTCTGCAATGTCGATGGCGTCGAGCTCCATCTTGTCGACATCAAGGCGCAACGCTCGTTCTACGAACGCCGCAGAGAGCGACCCCACTCCGCAGCCTGGATCGAGTAGCTTGATGTCACCTTTTATGTCGTCAAACAGGCTTGCCATGAACAGACAAATCGGAGCCGGGGTCATAAACTGACCGAGTGCAGATTTTGTCTTTGGATTTAACAGCTTATTCGCTTCTTTTCTATGCTGATCAGCCAGTTCCAACAAGCGCATCATATTTCCACTAGGTAACAAAAAAGTTCAAATTGCATACTGCTCCTGTGTCATCCGGAACAATATTAAGAGTCAGAATGCGTCACATGCCGACAATGTTACTACAAACAGAGCAGCGATCAGGATATCTTTAGTCCGTCAAAGGCCGCTTTGCCGATCGCCAGCCTAGCCTGCGCCACCGCTAATGGTAAACCCAGCGTCAACAGTCCGTAGCTGTTCAACGGTTGCTTTACCGATTCTGCTATCCTGGCGTGTAATACAGACTTCATTTAACTGAAATGATAATGTCATAAACCTGTAATAATAGACTGTCATTTTATTTTTCGATGCCTTTATTCTGTTATAAGCTAAAAAATATATATCTGGATAACAAACTTATCTTCGTGTATTAAATTAAACACGTGTTCCGAAAGGATGTGACAATCATGGTTACTGCGGTTTTAAACGTTAAAATTGATGAAGCGCTAAAAGAAAGACTTCGCCACTATGCGGAAGACAATAATGAGAATTTAAGCGTGACCACAGAGAAACTGCTGCTGCTGGCATTTGAAGCAGTAGAAGAGGCGGGAGTATCGGAAGAGGATGTTGATAATCAGCATACGGAAGAAGAGAGCGTAACTCCATTTACTCCTAAAGAAATCAAAGCACTACGTAAACTTCTGAAGAAGAGAAAATGAAACAACAACTATCGACTGCCAGTGACTACAACGAGGCCTGCAATCTGTTACGTTCCGGCTACGTGAAACATGTTCGTCTTGGCTGGAATGTAGGAAGTGATGAGTTCTTTCGTATTGCGTCTGACTGGTGTGATACCGGTGCAAAAATAAAGAAAGAAGGGGATAATTTCATTATTTCGCTGAAAGGCTTCCCGATTCCACCTCAACATTAAGTTGTTCTTCATGAAAACTGCTGACTGCATGCGATACAGTCAGCAGTTTTTATTGTTTCTGGCGAATAATTTACACCAGGCTCCGTTTTACTGGCGCTACACTTTTATTTAATGCACGCCACAGCGGTTTGATCCGCAATAATGCCTCTTCAAGTTCTGGTGAACTGAGTGAGAAGGGCATACGCAGGTAGCGGTCAAACGCGCCTGATAGTCCAAAACGCGTGCCGGTGCCCATAATGATGCCTGTCGTTTCGGCGCGTGCCGCCAGCTGTGTCGCCAGCATGCCGGGTAATTCAATCCAGTATGAAAGCCCTCCCTCCGCTTCCTGAAACCGCCATTCGGGGAAATGTTCCCGCAGCATCTGGCCGCAGCGGTCGCGCCGTTCTGCCAGCATTTGCCGCCGGGCAGGCAGGAAGGTTGCACTGTTTTCGATAAGCCACAGCGTGGCCAGCTGTTCCAGCACCGGAGAGCCCAGATCCAGCGTGTCGCGCGTTTGCGCGAGGGTGGCGATAGTGCGTGACGAGGCGCGGATCCAGCCGAGACGCAGCCCACCCCAGAAGCTTTTGCCTGCGGAACCCAGCGTCATCACCGTGGCCTCCGGGTTAAAGGCGGCCAGCGGCGGCGGCGGGGGAACATCGAACCAGAGATCGACCATGGTTTCATCCACCACCAGCGTGGTGCGGGTCTGCGCGGCGATGTCGGTTATGGTCTGGCGCGTCGCGGCATCCATGCAACGTCCGGTTGGATTATGAAAATCCGGCATCAGATAGGCCAGACGCGGGGCGGTCTGGGCAAGCGTTGCGGCAAAACCGTCGGTATCCCAGCCCGTTTCAGGCAGCGAAACGCCCACGGGCCGGCATAGCGCCCCCTGAATAGCGGCTATCGCCAGCGGGTAGGTGGGATGATCCACCACCACGCGATCCCCGGGACCGGTCATCATTCTTAAGATCAGGGCGAAGCCGCTGACGGCGCCGTTCACTACCATCACTTCGTCTGCCCGGGTGGGCAGACCGCGTGCGGTGTAGCGGGCGGCAATAGCTTCACGCAGCGCCGGAAGCCCAAGCTGATCGTACCCGGTCAGCGCCAGATTCGGCGTGATGGCCGTCAGCGCGTGGGCGTAGGCCTGGTGGATCTCTGGTCCCGCGTTGAGTGCGGCGGTTGAGAGATCCAGCGCCGCGCTGGCAGTAGAAAGCGTGGGCACGGCGCGGCGGTCTGGCAGGATCGCCCGCGAACCGCTGCCGTGACGGCTCTCCAGATATCCCTCTTCCCGCAGATGCGCCAGCGCGCTGCTGATGGTGGTGCGGCTTACGCTCAGAGCGGCGGCCAGTTCCCGCTCTCCGGGCAGGCGCGTGTTTAACGCCAGCCTGCCATCCAGAATTAACAGGCGTAACGCGTCAGCCAGTTGGCGCCACAGCGGGGTGCGGGAAGAGGCTTGCTGCCAGTGCCCTAACAGGCGTACCAGAGACTGGCTTCCAAAACGACGTGATGACATATGCAGTCCACTATTTGAAAACTGGACATTAATCATAGTGCCATTTTCACCGAAGATGGAACCTGGTTCTTCGGAGAAGAGAAAATGGTACGTCGTCTGGTACAACTTTATGTCGGTTTAGGCCTGTACGGGCTTTCAACCGCGATGTTTATTCGTTCGGATCTGGGTGTCGACCCGTGGGATGTCTTTCACCTTGGCGTCGCCATCCAGACCGGGATGAGCATCGGCACGGTGATTATTTTAACCGGGGCCGCGGTGCTGCTGCTGTGGATCCCGCTGCGTCAGCTGCCGGGACTGGGTACTATCAGTAATGTGATTTGTATTGGTCTGGCGGCCGATGCGTCAATGGCGCTGATCCCTGAGCTCACCTCGCTGCCCGTGCGCATCACCCTGCTGGTTTCCGGCATTGTGGTTAACGCCCTTGCCACCGGGATGTATATCGGCGCGGGTTTTGGCGCAGGCCCGCGCGACGGTCTGATGACCGGCATACATGCCCGGCTGGGCTGGTCGATCCGCAGCGTGCGTACCGCGATCGAGGTGACCGTGTTGATCGTCGGCTACCTCCTCGGGGGAGCGTTTGGCGTTGGAACCGTACTGTATGCATTAACCATCGGCCCGCTGATCCAGCTCTGTTTGCCGTGGTTTCGTCAGGGACCGCGCATTCAGAAAGCCGCGCGGCCGGAGCGGATTGTTTAATTTTGCGAAGCGCTCACAGGCTATGATGGCGTAACTGTGTCAGAATAGAGACTTCTCTTTTTACGACGCCAGAATGTATGAAAGCGATCACTCTTTATGACGTTGCCCGCGTGGCGGGCGTTTCCTATCAGACCGTTTCCCGGGTGATTAACGACGCAGAACACGTTTCTGCCCGTACGCGGGAAAAGGTCCGGCAGGCCATGGCGGCGCTACACTATGTGCCTAACCGTGGCGCGCAGCAGCTGGCCGGGAAACGTACCCGCACGCTGGGGCTGATGACCAGCGATCTGGCACTGCATGCGCCGTCGCAAATCGCCTCAGCTGTAAAATCCCGGGCAGTGGAGCAGGGGGCTAGCGTACTCATCTCCATGGTGGAGCAACCCGCGCAGTGTCAGGCTGCTTTGCAGGAATTACTGGCGCAGCGCGTGGAGGCGCTGCTGGTGAACGTTCCGCTGGAAGATGCACAGGCAGAAATGCTTCAGGAAATGGCCTCGCCGACCCCGGTTCTTTTTCTCGATGTTTCCCCCACAGCTCGGGTTAACAGCCTTGTTTTCAATGCCGAACAGGGCGCTGGCCTGGGGGCAGAGCATCTGCTTTCGCTGGGGCACCAGCGAATTGCGCTGCTCGCCGGGCCGGAAAGTTCTGTCTCTGCCCGGGCTCGTCTGGCGGGATGGAAAACCACGCTGGCCCGGGCCGGCGTGGAGGCGTTTGCGGTGGCGCAGGGCGACTGGAGCGCGGCCTCGGGCTATGAGAAAGGGCATCAGCTCCTGGCGGGCGCGCAGCTGCCGGAGGCGATCCTCGTCGCTAACGATCAGATGGCGCTTGGCGTTTTACGCGCCTGTGCGGAAAAAGGCGTTGCGGTACCGGGGCAGATCTCGGTTGTCGGGTTTGATGATACGGCTGACAGCGCGTGGTTTTCACCTCCGCTCACCACCGTTCGGCAGGCGTTCCGCGAGGCCGGTGAGCGCAGCGTGGAGCGGCTGATGGCACCTGCCCATCACGACGAATGCTGGCAGGAACAACTTCCCGTTACGTTGATCGTGCGTCATTCCACCGCGCCGCGCGCCGCACAGCAGGCCGATCGTGAAGATCTGGCGCAACAGCTCAGAACGCTGGCGCTGCTGGCGGAGAAGCTGGCGCGCAGCTAGCACTTTTGTGATCGTGCTCGCCTGGTGACGATCAAAGTCTTTACCGCCACCGTTTACCAGGGCATGTTGGCTAAAATTGTGAGCGCTTCGCAAAGAGGTTGATATGTCTTCTACATTGCCGCTGACCCTCAGCGCACTGCTGGCGCGTCGTGACTGGGAAAACCCGGGCGTGACGCAGTGGAATCGTCTGGCCGCACACGCGCCTTTTCATAGCTGGCGCGATGAAACCTTCGCCCGCGAGGATAAGCCTTCGCTGAGCAAGCGTCTGCTTAACGGCGTCTGGCGATTCAACTTTTTCCCGGCGCCAGAGCAGGTTCCCGAGACATGGGTAACGGACGATCTGGCTGACGCCGTTGAGATGCCCGTGCCGTCGAACTGGCAGATGGAGGGATTTGACACTCCCATCTATACCAACGTCACCTATCCGATAAATGTGAACCCGCCGTATGTTCCGGCTGAAAACCCAACTGGTTGTTACTCGCTCACATTTGAGATGGATGACGCCTGGCTGTGCAGCGGGCAAACCCGCATTATTTTTGACGGGGTGAATTCAGCTTTTCATCTGTGGTGTAACGGCCAGTGGGTGGGCTATTCGCAGGACAGCCGTCTGCCTGCGGAGTTCGATCTCAGCGCGGTGCTGCGACCGGGGCAGAACCGTCTGGCGGTGATGGTGTTACGCTGGTGCGACGGAAGCTACCTGGAAGATCAGGACATGTGGCGGATGAGCGGCATTTTCCGTGACGTCTCGCTGCTGCACAAGCCGGAAACGCGAATTGCCGATTATCAGATCGTGACCGATCTGAATGCCGAATGCGATCGGGCGATACTCCGGGTTGACGTTGCGCTGGAAGGCTCACGCTACGCCGAATGCGAGGTGGCGTTTACCCTGTGGCGTAACGGCGAAGCCTGCGCGCAAACCACGCAGCAGCCCGGATCGGCCATCGTGGACGAACGCGGCAGTTGGGCAGAACGGCTCACGGTGGCGATCCCCGTGAACGCTCCCGCGCTGTGGAGCGCTGAAACACCGGAATGCTATCGGCTGACAATGTCGCTTCGGGATGCGCAGGGTAACGTGCTGGAGACTGAAGCCTGCGATGTCGGTTTCAGACGCGTCGAAATCAGCAACGGCCTGCTGAAGCTTAACGGCAAACCGCTGCTGATCCGCGGCGTGAACCGTCACGAACATCATCCTGAGAAGGGGCAGGTGATGGATGAGGCGACCATGCGCCGCGACATCGAACTGATGAAGCAGCATAACTTCAACGCCGTGCGCTGCTCGCATTATCCGAACCATCCTCTGTGGTACACGCTTTGCGATCGCTACGGCCTGTACGTGGTCGATGAGGCGAATATTGAAACCCACGGCATGGTGCCGATGAGCCGCCTGGCGGACGATCCGCGCTGGCTGCCTGCCATGAGCGAACGCGTAACGCGTATGGTGCAGCGGGACCGGAATCATCCGTCCATCATCATCTGGTCCCTGGGGAATGAGTCCGGGCATGGGGCGAATCACGATGCGCTGTACCGCTGGCTGAAAACCGCCGATCCCACGCGGCCGGTGCAGTACGAAGGCGGTGGCGCCAGTACGGCCGCTACCGATATTGTCTGCCCGATGTATGCCCGCGTCGATCAGGATCAGCCATTCCCGGCGGTGCCAAAGTGGTCGATTAAAAAGTGGATCGGCATGCCGGACGAAACCCGTCCGCTGATCCTGTGCGAGTATGCCCACGCGATGGGCAACAGCTTTGGCGGCTTTGCCAGCTACTGGCAGGCATTCCGCAGCCATCCCCGTTTGCAGGGCGGCTTTGTCTGGGACTGGGTCGATCAGGCGCTGACGAAAAAAGCGGAAGACGGCACGGCATTCTGGGCCTACGGCGGCGATTTTGGCGATAAGCCCAACGACCGTCAGTTCTGCCTCAACGGGCTGGTGTTTCCCGATCGCACTCCGCACCCCGCCCTTTACGAGGCGCAGCGTGCCCAGCAGTTCTTTACCTTTACGCTGGTGAGCACCGTTCCGCTGGTCGTCGATATCCAGAGCGATTATCTGTTCCGTCATACTGACAACGAGCATCTGCGATGGTCAGTGGCGCGTGACGGTGCGGTATTGGCTTCCGGCGAAACACCCCTTTCTGTTGCGCCTCAGGAGACGCAGCGCGTTGAGATCCCGCTGCCTGAGCTTGATGCTGAGCCGGGCGAGGTCTGGCTCAACGTGGAGATCGTTCAGCCGCATGCCACGCCGTGGTCGCCGCCCGGCCACCGTTGTGCCTGGGATCAGTGGCCGCTCCCGGCTCCGCTGTACCTTGCGCCACCGAAAGCAGGCGGAACCCCTCCGCAGCTAACGGTGCAGGACGAAGCGCTGGATATTACTCATCAGCAGCAGCGCTGGCAGTTTAGCCGTCTCACCGGAAACCTGACCCAGTGGTGGAACGAGGGCGCTGAAACGCTCCGTTCCCCGCTAACGGATAACTTCACCCGTGCGCCGCTGGACAATGACATTGGCGTCAGCGAGGCGACCCGCATCGATCCGAACGCGTGGGTGGAACGCTGGAAAGCGGCAGGGATGTATGGGATGTCCGCGCGCCTCCTCCAGTGTGAAGCGGAGCAGCATGCCCGTGAGGTGGTGGTGACCACGCAGCACGTGTGGGAGCATCAGGGTAAAGCGCTGTTTATCAGCTGCAAGCTCTGGCGGATTGATGACCACGGGGTGCTGCACGGTGATGTGCAGGTGACGGTGGCGTCTGACATTCCTGAGCCCGCTCGCGTGGGCCTGAGCGTTATGCTGGCGGATATCCCGGAAACGGTGCGCTGGCTGGGGCTAGGCCCGCTGGAGAACTATCTGGACAGAAAACTGGCGGCGCAGCAGGGGCGCTGGGCATTACCGCTGGAAGAGATGCAGACGCCGTATATCTTCCCGACGGAGAACGGTTTGCGCTGCGACACCCGCGAGCTGACGTTTGGCTCCCATCAGTTGCAGGGACAGTTCCATTTCTCCCTGAGCCGTTATAGCCAGCGGCAGCTGCATGAGACAACGCATCAGCATTTGCTGCGGGAAGAGGCTGGCTGCTGGTTGAATCTTGATGCGTTTCACATGGGCGTAGGGGGGGACGACTCATGGAGCCCGAGCGTAGCCCCGGCCTTCATTCTGCAAAACCGCCGGCTGCGCTACACGTTTAGCTGGCAGCAGAACGGCTGAGCCGACACGTGCGGCCACTGCCGTGGCCGCAATGCTTATCTCAGGATCCCGCTTGCGCCGTGAATGCTCATATAAATCCCGACTACCGCGATCAGTGCCGCTGAGATCCACGGCGCCTTGCGCGAAAAGGCGCTAAAGCCGGGCCAGCGCTTCGCCGCATGTTTCATGCTTAATGCGGCAATTGCGCCAGAGGCGACGAGAGTGAGCGCCAGTCCGATACTGAAACTGAACACCAGCGTGGCGCCGAGCGCGAAATGTTTCAGTTGCAGGCAGATCATCAGCACCGTAATGGAGGCCGGACAGGGGATAAGCCCACCGGTCAGGCCGAATAGCGCGATTTGCCCGGTGGTGACCTCTTTACCGTTGAAGCGTCGGTTAATGTCCTGGGCGTGTGCGCGCTGGTGGGCATCCTGCCACTCCTCTTCAACCAGAGGAGACGTGTGGTCGTGATGATGCGCGTGGTCGTGATGATCATGATGGTGATGATGATCATCATGGTGGTGATGCGGCTGGCTCTCCTGCCAGGTTCGCCACGCCATCCACAGGGCGATCAACACGATCAGAACCCCGGAAATCAACTGAAACCAGGGCTCAGATGTATCTGCGTCCCATCCCCGACCAAACCCTAATCCTGCCATCGCAATGATCCAGACGACCGCCGTATGAGACAGCGTTGCGGACAACCCTAGCAACACAGCCTGTTTCAGCGTACCTCGGATCGCCACAATGAAAGCCGCCATCATTGTTTTTGAATGGCCTGGCTCGAGGCCGTGGAGCGCGCCAAGCAGGATGGCGCTGGGGACAAACAGCCAGGCGTTACCCTGCTGAAGAAGAGAAGAAAAAGCGTTCATTGAACATTCCGGGGTGGAAAACATGCCGAGAATACTACTCCCCCCCAGTAGTATAATACTACCCCCCAGTAGAAAAATACCCAGGGGGAGTAGAGCGTGATATGCTTTTTACGCCACCAAAGAGGAGCTAAGCGATGTCACACACAGTTCGTGATAAAAAGAAGTTATTGACCCGCCTGAAAAAAATTCAGGGGCAAAGCGCTGCGCTGGAAAAAATGCTCAACAGCGATCATGAATGCGCCGAGGTGTTACAGCAGCTGGCGGCGATCAGGGGCGCGGTAAACGGCATGATGATGCAAGTAATTGAGGGACATTTAACCGATCACGTGGTGAAAGAGCCAGAGGAAGCGCAGCGCGAGGCCGATCTCGGGGTCGTGATGCAGGTGATCAAATCGTACCTTAAGTAATGTGCTTCTCCAGGTTGTGCCCGGCCCAGAGAATGAAATCCTCTTTAGGCAGTGCCTTGCTGAAATACCAGCCCTGGCCGTACTGCACGCCGTGGCGATGCAACCATTCAATCTGCCCTTCAGTTTCAATGCCTTCTGCGACCATCGCCAGTTTAAGCGATTTGGCCATTTCGATGATGTGGGGAGTCACGTTCTTGTACTCCAGCGCATCCACAAAGGATTTATCAATCTTCAGGGTATCGACATCCAGATCCTGCAAATAGCTCAGGCTGGAGTAACCCGTACCAAAATCATCAATGTAGATAGCGTGCCCGGCGCGGCGAAACGCAGCGATGGCAGGCACGCTGACGGCGGGATCGGCAAAGCCGCGCTCGGTTAATTCAAGGGCGATCTGGCGCGGGTGGACGCCCCATTTGTTGAGCAACTGACTCAGCTGGCGAGGCAGCTCGGGGGACGTTAAATCCGATGGCGCAAGGTTGACAGAAATGTGCAGTTCCGGCTGATGATGCAGCCAGGCGCCTAAATCCTCAAACACCTTATTCACCACCAGCTGCGTCAGCGTTGAAATAAGCCCCGTCTGCTCAGCCAGCGGCACAAAGAGATTGGGCGACAGGTGACTGCCATCTGGCTGCGGCCAGCGCATCAGCGCTTCAGCACCCACCAGTTTTCCACTGCACAGCGCCACGATGGGCTGATAGTAAACCTCGATCTCCCGGTTGTTGATTGCGTCGATCAGGCGGTTACGCGGGGATAACAAACGGCGGAGGATGCGCAGGACAATAAGGGCAGCAGCCAGGCTTAGCAAGATGCCAGCCGGTAGCCAGATGATCAGCTGCTGGTGCCAGGATTCCGCCAGCGGTTTTAACGACGCCCACGCGATCACCGTAAACCCCAGTTCGGGTACAGGTTTCAACACGTACATCGAGCCGTTGTATTGTACGCGCGTAACGTCCTGCTGCTCCTTAACGACAGAAAGAATATACGGGTCGACAATATTGCTTCTGGCAAATATCCGATGGGTTTCACTGCCCACCAGGGCGGCATCCATCGAAATTTCACCAAACGGGACAACATCCACAAGCGAGGCAGGATCAACCATCACCAGATAATGTCCTTTCCCCAGAACGGCCATATAGCGGTGAATGCCGAGGTCGTTTTGCGAGGTGAGCCACGCGCTATACCCGTCTGCGGTGATCCGCATCGGGGGCGGTAAGATCGCCGTATTACTGGATTGTTCAAGGGATGAGCAGAGCGGCTTCAGGTTATCGATATACATCACTTCCTGAATATAGCGCCATGAGAATTCAACCCGACGCATTTCGCGTAAATGCGGGGGAGTGCAGGGTGGGGCGTGGAATGTCTGTAGGTGCGTGAGCGCCTGTTTTGCCTGCGCAACGACTCTGTCGGTACGGATCAGGACGCGCGAGGCATAGCTGTCCAGAGCGTCCACAAATTTATCCTCTGCCTGACGATGCGCCAGCCAGATACTGAGGCACACAGGGACCAGCACAGAGAAGATCAGTATGCCTGTTACCAGGCTGACCAGATGTCGGGTTCGCATGCTGCTTTATCCTTTCCATATGCCCACCTTGGGCCTGGAGTTTGCGCGCCAGAAGAAAAAGTTTTTTATCGCTAAATGATATAGTTATAGCATGTGACAGTCTCAGGCAGGTATCTGAATCAACCTTTCAAAAACAGGCTGTGCGTGACAGGGGTTGTTTTTGCAGCAAAGCTCAGATAGTATTTTGTTATGTTATAACAATACATGAAGGCCAGAGATGAAACCGAATATCCATCCAACCTATCGCACCGTTGTGTTTCACGACACCACGGCTAATGAATACTTTAAAGTCGGCTCAACAATTAAGACAGACCGTGAAATTGAGCTGGAGGGGAAAACGTATCCCTACGTTACCCTTGATGTCTCCTCTAAATCACATCCGTTTTATACCGGGAAACAGAAGACCTTCTCGACGGATGGCAGCGCGGCACGCTTCCGCAAGCGTTTTGGTGGCTTTCTTGATGCGAAGCGAGGCTAATCATGCAGGTGCTGAACTCATTGCGCAGTGCAAAACAGCGTCACCCGGATTGCCAGATAGTCAAACGCAAGGGACGCTTATACGTGATCTGCAAATCTAACCCGCGCTTTAAGGCGGTGCAGGGACGTAAAAAAAGACGCTAAACGCGCGTCTCTCGCCAGCTTTCCAGGGCGCTTTTCTGTTTGCCATCGGCGGTAAAATTGTCGGTGGCAAGCCAGCTTTCAAACGCGCTCGCCAGCGCTGGCCACTCTTTGTCGAGAATTGAAAACCAGTCGGTGTCCCGGTTTCGGCCTTTAATGACCAGCGCCTGGCGAAAACGCCCTTCAAACTGAAAGCCCAGACGCAGAGCCGCTTTGCGGGATGGTTCGTTCAGGCTGTTGCACTTCCATTCATAACGCCGGTAGCCCAGGGTATCGAACACGTACCGCATCAGCAGATACTGCGCTTCTGTCGACATGGGCGTGCGACTTAACAGTGACGAGAAGTGAACATGTCCCACTTCCACAACGCCGTTTTTAGGATCGATCCGCATCAGGGACAGCGTCCCGACAGGAGACTGGGTCTGGTTATCGATAACGGTAAAGTGGATGGGATCGGCTAATTCGCTCACGCTCGCCACCCATTCGGCAAACTCCTCTGCGGTGGCATCGGGTTCACGCAGCAGCCACGTCCAGCTTCGGGTATCTCCGGCCAGGGAATACGCAGAGAACAACGCCGGGGCATGCTCCACGCGCAGCGGCTCAAGCCGACAATAGCGACCCTGAAGTATCACCCGGGACGGGTGCGGGCGAGGCTGCCAGTCGAAAAGGCTTTCACCTACAGGTTGTCCAAACTCATTGAATGTATTCATCTTTATTCCCGTCAAATTGAAAAGATCTCCAGATTAATGAATTGCTGGTTCCTTAAAAAGAACCACCAGGCTATGTTTTTCTGGTACCACGAGGAGGAATGATGAATATACCGGGTGATGAGCTTTACACCTTGCTCCATGCTGCGCTGAAAAAACGTGGGGAAGAGACGCTCCAGCGTGCGCTCTATCTTGCTTTGCGGGAGGCCATACTGTGCGGAAGGCTCCGGTCCGGCAGCCATTTGCCCGGCTCGCGAACGCTGGCGCAGCAGATCTCGGTGTCCCGAAATACCGTCAATGCGGCGCTGGACCAGCTCACGCTCGAAGGTTATTTGCTGCGTAGCCGCCAGGGTACGCGGGTGGGGCAATTCGCTCCTCGGACGATTACCCGGACATTACCGGACCCGGACGTCAGGCTGACAAAACGTGTCGCCCTGCTGCCCGCGCCTGTGCCGCGCGACACCCCGGTGATGGCGTTTACGCCGGGAACGCCTGCCATCAACTATTTCCCCTTACCGCTGTGGCGGCGGTTGTACGATCGTGTTCTGCGCGAGGAGGGAAGCACCCTGTTAGGGTATGGCGACCCGGCCGGCGAGCCGACGCTGCGGGCCGCCGTTGCCCGCCATCTTGCGCTGTCCCGCGGCATTGACTGCGATGCCAGCCAGATTGTGATAACCGAAGGGGCGCTGGAGGGTGTCAATCTGTGCACGATGTTGTTAAGCGAGCCGGGGGATGTTGCCTGGGTGGAAAATCCCGGCTATAGCGGCGCCAAAAGCGCTTTCGTCAAAACCGGCCTGGCGATGACCGGCATACCGGTGGATGACGAGGGGATGTGCTGGGAAGGGCTGTCTGCGCCTTCACCCACGCTGATTTTTACCTCGCCATCGCATCAGTTCCCTTGCGGAAGCGTGCTCAGCGCGCGGCGGCGTCTGGCGCTGCTGGAACTGGCCCGGCAGCACAGCGCGTGGATCATTGAGGATGATTACGACAGCGAATTTCGTTATACCGGTGAGCCCGTCCCGGCGATGCTCGGAATGGTCAACAATGCGCCCGTTGTGTATCTGGGGACGTTCAGCAAAACGCTGTTTCCATCGCTCCGGATGGGGTTCATGGTGTTACCGCCAGCGCTGGCGAAGGCGGCGCGTCCGGCCATCGGCTCGCTGCTGCGCGGCGGGCATCGCGCTGAACAGCGCACCCTGGCGCTGTTTATTGAGGAAGGCCACTATGCACGACATCTTGCCGCCATGCGCCGCCTTTATCGTAAGCGTTACCGCCAGCTGCGGGAGGTGCTGAGCGCAGAGCTTCATACGCCGCACCGTGTTCTTGCCGGGGAAGGGGGAATGCACCTGACGCTGGCGATTGACGGTATCGACGACCAGCGGCTGGTGGAGCAGGCGAGAGCGCTTCAGCTGGCACCCGCTGCGCTGAGCGGGTATTACCTTGAGACGAAGCAGGGGCAAACCGGTCTGGTTTTAGGTTACGGTAATACCTCTGCTTCGCAGTTTGCGCCGGGTATCCGACGTCTTCAGGCGCTCATTACACAGCAGTGGGGCGGGAAAGGGTAAAGACATCATAAAAAGAGAGCTGGCCCTTAGTGATGACCATTTTCTGCAACTTCTCTTTTTGCCCGGCTTCGACGGCCGGCGAGTGCAGGATGCTGTCGATCAGCTCCTTCGGCACGTAACGCGTGTTGTACCACTCCCCGTTGTAGCACACGCGGAAATCGAGTACGTCGATATCTTCATACCGGTAACGCGGATTGACGTCGAAAAAGAAAAACGCGTTAAACACCACGAACAGCACAACCAGTAGCCAGACGGAATCGACCAGCGTTTCAGACTTCAGCATGACGATAAGCGTTGCCAGCCAGGCGGCGTACATGGCGACGAACAACCCGGGGTGTTTGCGAATAAAGCTGATGCTAAAGCGCGGGCGATTGTCGCGCTTTTCGCGGGTATTGAGATCGTCGATGGTGGCGGTAAGCAGGCGCTGTATCTCTGTCATTTTTTGCCTTTATGATTGTTGAAAATACAGGTGATCTGCCTATTTTATGAGAGGGGTTTATGCGATGAAAGTAACAGTTATGCCAGGAAAAAGCATAACAGTTACTCAGGATGCGCTTAGATCATTTTAATGATTTTCGCCGGATTCCCGCCCACTACCGCATTGGCCGGCACGTCTTTGGTCACTACCGCGCCGGAAGCGATAACCGCATTATCGCCAATGGTCACGCCTGGATTAATCACCGCGCGTCCGCCGATCCAGACATTATCACCAATGGTGACCGGTTTACCGTACTCCAGCCCGCTGTTACGTTCGATCGCATCCAGAGGATGCGTGGCCGTATAAATGTGCACTCCCGGCGCAAGCATACAGTTATCGCCAATGCGGACAGGGCAGACGTCCAGCATGACGCAATCGAAGTTAGCGTAAAAATTGTTGCCCAGATAGATGTTATACCCGTAGTCGCAGCGGAAGCTTGGCTCTATATACGCACCTTCGCTTTGACCCAGCAGGTCAGCTAATAAGGCGCGACGTTCGGCCTTCTCATCGGGTGCGGTATGGTTATAGCGGTGAACAAGATGACGCGCGCGTAAACGGTCAGCCCTCAGCGTGTCATCGCCAGGGCAGTAATATTCACCTGCAATCATCTTCTGTTTTTCTTCACTCATGGGAACCTCTCTGGAATCGTTTTACGCAGCGTAAAGAGGATTAACCAGAAAGGGAACGTTCCCTAAAAGTGGCTGTGACGGGAGTCACAACATTCTTGCGCATAAATACGTTTTATACGGGAACCTGGCGTTTGCATTTGAAGCGTAATTCGAAAGGTAAATTCAGCTTAACAACGGGCGTAATGCCTTTACAGTCTCTCTTCAACGATTAACGAACAAATTTCCATACCGAAGAGGGGATCTTGTCATACAGTTTATTCATGGTCAGCTCAGCAAGACGATGGTCGGCAGCTGAATAAAATACCGCCAGTTCATTATCAGACAGCTCGTATTTATTTTTCTCAATAACTCGTTCAAGGGTGTCAATTGACTGGCAGCGTCGCAGGCGCATCAAATAATCGACTTTTGTTAATGGTTTATCAGACATAAATTCACCTTAGTAATTGTAATAATTTTAACAGGAAAGACTAACCGGATTAGCTCTGCTGACATTAGTGAAGCAGCGAAATAGACGGTTTCCTGATTTACGCCATTTCTGCAAATCCTGTGCGTTAATGCCGTAGCTGCTGAACAACATAAAGGTGTCGTCCAGGTATTCATCAATTTGCTCTATCAACTTATTATCTTCATTGTACTTAATTTTATAATTAAGTGCGAAGGTGGCGATATGCTCGATCAGCTCGTTGAGCTGTAAATTGATAGCAGACGTTGGATCGTTCACCCAGCCATGGTTACTTTCTTCAAGATTGGCAAGGCAGTCATGGTACAAGGATTCGCAGAGAAATTTCAACTGCGCGATATCATGCCTTTTTGGCGAGTACTCGTCCATAGCGCATCCCCTTCTGAGTGATTTTTTACTCACCGAACATCATGTCGGGATGGATACAACTTGCTTAGCTACACGGGAGCTGTGTTCCTGATAACTCTAACTATAAGCCACTCTGATCAAGATTTCACCGCGCTATTACGAAAAATTACAATTAAATCGTTACTGTTCGAGCCTTTACGCAAATCTACCTTTTGCAGCGAACGCGTTAATCAATAAAAAAGACGATTTTTATCGGTTCCTTAGAATTCATTGAGTTAGCGCAAAGTTTCATGTGAAGTCCGAAACCAGATATCTTCAGATATTTTCCATTGCTTAGGAATAGTCCGAATAATTTACGTCACGAAATGATAATAAAAGAATGCTGAGTTCCTGGTGTAAGTTATCGGCCTATTATGATAGGCCTTATTAAAAAAGAGGAAAATAAATAGAAAGGCAATAGGTCTATTTTATGATTTTTTCTGAAAAAGAAAAAGGCCGCAAATGCGGCCTTTTTATCATGTGAAACCGGTATCAGTGATGTTCTACCGAATGATTGTGCTCAACGTCTTCATTCTTACGGCTGAAGCGGCGGCGAACCACCACGAAGAACACCGGTACGAAGAAGATCGCAAGAACGGTCGCGGTTACCATCCCACCCATTACGCCGGTACCTACTGCGTTCTGTGCGCCGGAGCCCGCGCCGGAGCTGATAACCAGCGGCATAACGCCGAGGATAAATGCCAGGGACGTCATCAGGATTGGACGCAAACGCATACGAACGGCTTCCAGCGTTGCTTCAATCAGGCCTTTTCCTTCTTTCTCCATCAGATCTTTGGCGAATTCGACGATTAGTATCGCGTTCTTCGCCGACAAGCCAATGGTTGTCAGCAGGCCCACCTGGAAGTAAACGTCGTTGGTCAGCCCACGGAACGTTGCGGCAAGCAGCGCACCGATAACCCCCAGCGGAACCACCAGCATAACGGAGAATGGAATCGACCAGCTCTCATACAATGCCGCCAGACACAGGAACACCACAATCAGTGAAATGGCGTACAGGGCAGGGGCCTGGTTACCGGACAGACGTTCCTGATAGGACATGCCGGTCCAGTCGTAGCCAACACCCGCAGGCAGTTTGCTGGCCAGTTCTTCCATCAGGTTCATGGCTTCACCGGTGCTTCGGCCCGGCGCTGCCTGACCGAGGATTTCCATCGATGGCAAGCCGTTATAACGCTCCAGACGCGGTGAACCGTATTCCCAGCGCGAGGTTGAGAAGGCGGAGAACGGCACCATCTGGCCATCGCTGCCGCGAACATACCAGTTGTTGATATCGTTCGGCAGCATACGGTATTGCGCTTCGGACATCACGTAGACTTTCTTCACGCGACCACGGTCGATGAAGTCGTTGACGTAGCTGCCACCCCAGGCTGCACCCAGCGTGGTATTAATGTCGCTGATGGAAACACCCAGCGCCTGCGCTTTTTCCTGGTCGATATCGATCTTGTACTGCGGCGTATCTTCCAGACCGTTAGGGCGAACGCCCACCAGCAGGTCAGGGTGTTTTGCCACCTCGCCAAACAGCTGGTTACGCGCCTGAGTCAGTTTTTCGTGGCCCAGACCGCCCTGGTCAATCAGCTGGAAGTCGAAGCCGGTCGCCGTACCCAGTTCAACAATCGCTGGCAGGTTAAAGGCGAAGACCATCGCATCTTTAATCTGTGAGAAGGTGCCCATCGCGCGGCCGGTAATGGCTTCTACCTTGTTCTCTGCGCCCGGACGTTCAGACCAGTCTTTCAGAGAAACGAAGGCGATACCGGTGTTCTGACCACGACCCGCGAAGCCAAAGCCGTTAACCGCAAACACGGATTCGACGTTGTCTTTCTCTTTGGTCAGGAAGTAGTCGGTCATCTCATCCAGCACCTTTTGCGTACGCTCTTGCGTCGCACCGGCCGGAAGCTGCGCCATACTCAGGAACACGCCCTGGTCTTCATCTGGCAGGAACGAGCTTGGCAGACGAACGAACAGGAAAGCCATCCCCACCACGATGATGATATAGAGCAGCAGGTAACGACCGGTGCTGCGCAGGATGTTACCCACGCTGTCGGTGTAGTGGTGCGTACTCTTATCAAACATGCGGTTGAACCAGCCGAAGAAGCCCTTATGCTCGCCGTGACCGCCTTTCTGAATCGGCTTCAGCATCGTCGCGCACAGGGCTGGCGTCAGGATCAGTGCAACCAGTACCGACAGCGCCATCGCCGAAACAATGGTGATGGAGAACTGACGGTAAATCGCACCGGTAGAGCCGCCAAAGAAGGCCATCGGGATAAATACCGCAGACAGTACCATCGCGATACCGACCAGCGCGCCCTGGATCTGGCCCATTGATTTACGGGTTGCTTCCTTCGGCGGCAGGCCTTCTTCCGCCATGACACGCTCGACGTTTTCGACCACCACGATGGCGTCATCCACCAGCAGGCCGATGGCGAGCACCATCCCGAACATCGTCAGGGTGTTTATCGAGTAGCCAAATATCGCCAGCACCGCGAAGGTCCCGAGCAGTACAACCGGCACGGCGATGGTTGGGATCAGCGTTGCGCGGAAGTTTTGCAGGAACAGGTACATCACCAGGAAGACGAGAATGATCGCCTCAACCAGGGTTTTCACCACTTCGTGAATCGAAATTTTAACGAATGGCGTGGTGTCATACGGATAAACGATTTTCAGACCTGACGGGAAGAACGGTTCCATCTTCTTCAGTTCTGCACGGATAGCCGTCGCGGTGTCCAGGGCGTTCGCGCCCGTCGCCAGTTTGATACCCAGACCGGAAGCCGGTTTACCGTTGAACTTTGCAATGATGTCGTAGTTCTCACCGCCCAGCTCAACCTTCGCCACGTCACGCAGGCGAACCTGCGAACCGTCCTGATTCACCTTCAGCAGAATTTTGCTGAACTCATCGGCGGAGGTCAGACGCGTTTGCGCGATGATCGACGCGTTAAGCTGCTGGCCTTTCACCGGCGGTGTACCACCCAACTGACCGGCGGCAACCTGGGCGTTCTGCGCTTTAATTGCGCTGATCACGTCAACCGGCGTCAGCTGGAAGTTGTTCAGTTTATTCGGATCCATCCAGATACGCATCGCGTACTGGGAACCGAACAGCTGAACGTCACCCACACCAGACGTACGGCTGATGGCGTCCTTCATGTTGGCGCCCACGTAGTCGGAAATATCCTCCTGCGTCATGGTGCCGTTGGTGTTGATCACGCCGACAACCATCAGGAAGCTACTGGACGATTTCTCGACGCTCACGCCCTGCTGTTGTACTTCCTGCGGCAGCAGAGGCATCGCCAGCTGCAATTTGTTCTGCACCTGAACCTGTGCAATGTCCGCATCCGTACCGGATTCAAAGGTCAGGGTGATCTGAACCGTACCGGTTGAGTCACTGTTTGAGGACATGTACATCAGGTTATCGATACCGTTCATGTTCTGTTCGATAACCTGCGTAACGGTATCCTGCACCGTTTTGGCATCAGCGCCCGGATAGGTTGCGGAGATCGTCACTGCCGGCGGCGCAATCGTTGGATATTGCGCGACAGGCAGCTTCAGGATCGCAAGTCCCCCGGCCAGCATGATGATTATGGCGATCACCCACGCAAATATGGGGCGATCGATAAAGAAATTAGGCATGTCTTAACGGCTCCTGTTTAAGTTAAGACTTGGTTTGTTCTGACTGGCCAGCGGCCGACGCTTGTTGTTTGTCGTCAGATTTCACTTCCTGAGCTTTGACCTGCGCACCAGGACGAACTTTTTGCAAACCAGTAATAATTACGCGATCGCCATCTTTCAGACCTTCCGTTACCAGCCACTTGTCGCCAATCGCCTGCGTTGCAGTGATATTGCGTGTTTCGACTTTGTTATCGGCACCCACAACCAGTGCGCTCGCATCGCCGCGTGGCGTACGGGTCACACCTTGCTGAGGAACCAGAATGGCGCTTGGGTTAGTCCCTTCCTCAAGACGGGCGCGTACGAACATACCGGGCAGCAGGGTTTTATCCGGATTGGGGAAAATGGCCCGGATGGTGATAGAGCCGGTGGTCTGATCGACGGTCACATCAGAAAATTCCAGTGTGCCAGTCTGTGAGAACTTGATACCGTCGTTGGTAACCAGTTCCACTTTGGCTTTACCGTTTTCCTGTTTCAGGGTGCCGTTAGCCAGCTCCTGTTTGAGACGCAGGAAATCGTTGCTGGACTGGGTGACGTCAACGTAGATCGGGTCGAGCTGCTGCACGGTGGCCAGCGCGTTGGTTTGACCGTTCTGCACCAGCGCACCTTCGGTGACGGCTGATTTACCAATGCGACCGCTGATAGGGGAGGTCACTTTGGTGTAGGCCAGGTTAATACGCGCGGTTTCTACCGCCGCTTTCGCCGCCACAACGGCTGCGTTGGCTTGCTGTGCATCGGCCAGGGCAGAATCGTAATCCTGTTGGCTGATGTACTGCGTGCCGAGCAGTTTCTTGTAACGATTCAACGTCAGCTGCGAGATTTTGGCTGCCGCTTCGGCTTTAGCCAGATCGCCCTTAGCGCTCTCATAAGACGCCTGATAGGTTGCTGGATCAATCTGATACAGAGACTCGCCTGCCTTGACATCACCGCCTTCGGTGAAGTTACGTTTCAGGATGATACCGCTCACCTGCGGACGCACTTCCGCAATGCGGTAGGCGCTGGTGCGGCCCGGTAGTTCTGTTGTCATCTGGAGAGGTTCGGATTTGAGCGTCACGACGCCAACTTCTGGCACCTGCTGAGCTCCTTGTTGAGCCTGTTTGTCGTCACATCCTGTAAGCGCTAAGCTGCCTGAGAGCATCAGAACGACCGCCAGAGGCGTTAACCCTCTGTTTTTGTTCATATGTAAACCTCGAGTGTCCGATTTCAAATTGATCAAGGGTCCTGAGTCTAAAAACCCATTGCTGCGTTTATATTATCGTCATGCTATGGTACATACATTCATAAATGTATGTAAATCTGACTCCTGTAAATTCATCAACGTATGGCACGAAAAACCAAACAACAAGCGCTGGAAACCCGACAACACATTCTGGATGTGGCAATGCGTTTGTTCTCACAGCAGGGTGTTTCGGCAACCTCGCTGGCACAGATTGCTCAGGCCGCGGGCGTCACGCGGGGAGCGATTTACTGGCATTTCAAAGACAAGTCCGATCTGTTTGGTGAAATCTGGGAGCTTTCAGAGTCCAGCATTAGCGATCTTGAGAGTGAGTATCGGGCAAAATTCCCTCACGATCCACTCTCAGTGTTAAGAGAAATTCTAGTATATATCCTTGAAGCGACGGTTGTTGAAGAGCGTCGTCGTCTGATGATGGAAATCATCTTCCATAAATGTGAGTTCGTTGGTGAAATGGCGGTGGTTCAGCAGGCGCAGCGCGACCTGTGTCTGGAAAGCTACGATCGCATCGAACAGGTCCTCACGGAGTGCATGCAGGCCAAAATGCTTCCTGCCACATTACTCACCCGCCGGGCTGCGATCCTGATGCGCAGCTATATTTCCGGCCTGATGGAAAACTGGCTTTTTGCTCCGGAGTCGTTCGATCTCAGATCAGAGGCGCGCAGCTACGTCGAAATTTTTCTTGAGATGTGCCAGCTCTGTCCGACCCTTCAAAGTAAACATAGCCCGCGCTCTGCCTGATCGGGCATGGGAAAAATCGTAGACCCTTTCCGTCGTACTATTCTGCTTCAGCCGGGCGTGATATCCTTCATGCCCGACTATTTCCGGTCATTTCTCACATCACATTCACAACTATGCTGCACATCAATCGCTCGCAACATCCTGTTCTGGCCCTGTTTTTGATCCTGCTGTTTTACTTTGCAGCCGCGCCGCTTTCATGGGCCCGTGCAGACAATGGCAGTGACATTCCCACGCGTGCTGATGTTCAGTCGCAACTCGACACCCTGAATAAGCAAAAAGATCTCTCCGCCCAGGAAAAACTCGTTCAGCAGGATCTGACGGAAACCCTGGAAACGCTGGACAAGATCGATCGCATCAAAGCCGAAACAGCCCAGCTACGGCAGAAGGTCGCTCAGGCGCCGGAGAACATGCGTAAGGCAACGGAGGCGCTGAGTGCGCTCAGCGACGTCGATAACGACGATGAAACCCGAAAAACGCTTGCCACGCTGTCGTTGCGCCAGCTTGAGTCGCGCGTGGCGCAGCTGCTGGACGATCTGCAAACGGCGCAGTCCGATCTCTCAACCTACAACAGCCAGCTGGTTTCGCTGCAAACCCAGCCTGAGCGCGTGCAGAACGCCATGTACTCGGCGTCGCAACAGCTACAGCAGATACGTAACCGTCTGAATGGCATCACCGTGGGGGAAGGGGCGCTTCGTCCCAGCCAGCAAACGCTGTTGAACATCCAGCAGACGCTGCTAAACGCGGAGATTGAACAGCAGCGTAAGAGCCTGGAAGGCAACACGGTGCTACAGGATGCGCTGCAAAAACAGCGTGACTACGTGACCGCGAATATCAACCGGCTTGAGCATCAGCTTCAGCTGTTGCAGGAAGCGGTGAACAGCAAGCGCCTGACGCTGACTGAAAAAACGGCGCAGGAAGCGGTTTCGCCAGACGAGACGGCCCGTATTCAGGCCAACCCGCTGGTGAAGCAGGAGCTGGAGATTAACCACCAGCTGAGCGAGCGTCTGATTCAGGCGACTGAAAACGGCAGCGCGCTGGTGCAGCAGAATATTAAGGTCAAAAACTGGCTGGATCGCGCTTTGCAGGCCGAGCGCAACGTCAAGGAGCAGATTGCCGTCCTGAAGGGCAGCCTGCTGCTGTCGCGCATTCTCTACCAGCAACAGCAGACGTTGCCGTCCGCCGACGAGCTGGAAGACATGACCAACCGCATTGCGGATTTGCGTCTTGAACAGTTTGACGTTAACCAGCAGCGCGATGCGCTATTCCAGAGCGATACCTTCGTTGCCAAAGTGGAAGAGGGCCATTCAGGTGAAGTGAACGCTGAAGTTCACGACGCGCTGTTGCAGGTGGTGGACATGCGCCGCGAATTGCTCGATCAGCTTAACAAGCAGCTGGGCAACCAGCTGATGATGGCGATTAACCTGCAAATCAACCAGCAGCAGCTGGTGAGCGTTTCTAAAAGCCTCCAGGAGATCCTGACCCAGCAGATTTTCTGGGTGAACAGCAATAAACCCATGGACTGGGACTGGTTTAAATCTTTCCCGGAAACGCTGAAATCCCAGATCAAAAGCATGAAAATTACCGTGAACTGGGAGAAAGCCTGGCCTGCGGTGATGATTGCCTTCCTGACGGGGCTGCCTTTGCTGCTCATCGCTGGCGTCATACGCTGGCGTTTGAAATGGCTGAAACAGTACCAGGCGAAGCTGGCCTCGGAAGTGGGGCAACTGCGTAACGACAGCCAGCTGCACACCCCGAAAGCGATCCTGATCGATCTGATCCGTGCTCTGCCGGTCTGCCTGTTGATACTCGCCGTGGGCCTGATCCTGCTGACCATGCAGCTGAATATCAGCGATCTGCTGTGGGCGTTCAGCAAGAAGCTGGCGCTGTTCTGGCTGGTGTTTGGTCTGTGCTGGAAAGTGCTGGAAAAAGATGGCGTCGCCGTCCGCCACTTCAACATGCCGGAAAAACTCACCAGCCACTGGCGTCGCCAGATTGTGCGCATCAGCCTCGCGCTGCTGCCGCTGCACTTCTGGTCAGTTGTGGCGGAGCTTTCCCCGCTGCACCTGATGGATGACGTGCTGGGGCAACTGGTGATTATGCTGAACCTGCTGCTGATTGCCGTTCTGATGTGGCCAATGTGCCGCGACAGCTGGCGGGATAAAGAGTCCCACAATCTTCGTCTGGCTACCGTAACGGTACTGGCGATCATTCCGCTGGCGCTGATGGTGCTGACGGCGACGGGTTACTTCTATACCACGCTGCGTCTGTCCGGCCGCTGGATCGAAACGGTTTATCTGGTGATTGTATGGAACCTGCTGTTCCAGACCGTGCTGCGTGGTTTGAGCGTGGCGGCGCGTCGCATTGCCTACCGCCGTGCTATTGCCCGTCGCCAGCATCAGGTGAAAGAGGGGGCCGAAGGGGCTGAGCCACAGGAAGAGCCGACCATTGCTCTGGAGCAGGTTAACCAGCAAACGATGCGTATTACCATGCTGGTGATGATCGCCCTGTTTGCGGTGATGTTCTGGGCCATCTGGTCTGATTTAATTACCGTCTTCGCCTACCTCGACAGTATCACGCTCTGGCAATACAACGGTACCGAAGCGGGCGCTGCGGTAATGAAAAGCGTCACCATGGGCAGCCTGCTCTTTGCGCTGGTGTCGTCAGTGGTTGCCTGGGCGTTGATCCGCAACCTGCCGGGTCTGCTGGAAGTGCTGGTGCTCTCAAGGCTGAACCTGCGTCAGGGGGCGTCGTACGCTATTACCACCATCCTGAACTACGTCATTATTATTGTCGGGGCGATGACGGTATTCGGCTCGCTGGGCGTCTCGTGGGATAAACTCCAGTGGCTGGCGGCGGCGTTGTCGGTGGGTCTGGGCTTCGGCTTGCAGGAGATCTTTGGTAACTTTGTCTCTGGCCTGATTATCCTGTTCGAACGTCCGGTGCGTATCGGCGATACCGTCACCATCGGTACTTTCTCCGGGACCGTCAGCAAGATCCGCATTCGTGCGACCACCATTACCGACTTCGATCGTAAAGAGGTGATCATCCCGAACAAAGCGTTTGTGACCGAGCGTCTGATCAACTGGTCGCTCTCGGATACCACCACTCGCGTGGTGATCCGACTCGGGGTGGCCTATGGCTCGGATCTGGACAAGGTGAAAGAGGTACTGCTGAAGGCGGCAGCTGACCATCCAAAAGTGATGCACGATCCTGCGCCAGCGGTATTCTTCACCACCTTCGGGCCGAGCACTTTGGATCATGAGCTGCGCCTGTACGTACGCGAACTGCGCGATCGCAGCTACACCGTCGATGAGCTGAACCGCACCATTGACCGTCTGTGTCGTGAAAACGATATTAATATCGCCTTTAACCAGCTTGAGGTTCATCTGCGCAACGAGAAAGGCGATGAGCATACGGAAGTGAAGCGCGAGATTAAGGGGGACGACCCTACTCCCGCCTAATCTATTTCCCTCTCCCCTCTGGGGAGAGGGTAGGGTGAGGGGGAAGTTTCCCCTCAAAATCTCGTCGCACAATCTCCAGTGCTTTCAGCACCGTCTCCGCCGGGATCTCGTGATTCTCCAGCAGCATAATTAAATCGACGGCCAGCTTGACCTCGTCGGGGGCATTTTCCAGTGACATCAGTGGCTCCTGTTAACGGGTCAGGCGTTCGATGACGCGTTCAATCTCATCCAGCGCCTGACGGCAGCGGACGATGCGGCCTTCCAGCGCGCTGATTTCACGCATTAATAACTGCTGCTCTTCCAGCGTTTCGCTGGTGTTCAGGCGGGCTTCGCGCTCGCGCTTCATCTCAAACAGACGGCGCTCAAACTCCTGGTTCTCCAGCCGCTTGCGCTGCCATTTTCCGAGTCCCGGCGAGGCGCTGTCCCACGCCCGTAACGGCCAGGCGGCGATTTCCCGGTGCAGGGCGGTGATCTGCTCGGTAAGATGCTCCGCAAGCCACGCGACCTGTTCCTGCTGTTCACTCTCAACCGCGTGACGAAGCTCGTCGAGATTGGTCTGCGCTTCAGCAAGATAATCCTCAATGACGGTGCTGCGGGTGCGGAAGAGCTGTCGGTCAAAGCGCGGTTTCAGCGTGGCGTGGCCCATCAACGGCGTGGCCTGCGCCCGCAGCGCGATCAGCTGATTTTGCAGCCTCTCAAGAAGCAGTGCTGTTTTCAAGGCGCTCTCCAGTGGTAAAGTAGCCGT
Source organism: Apodemia multiplaga (assembly GCA_018236985.1). Classification (NCBI taxonomy): domain Eukaryota; kingdom Metazoa; phylum Arthropoda; class Insecta; order Lepidoptera; family Riodinidae; genus Apodemia; species Apodemia multiplaga. Next base: position 52,723 of record DWCC01000007.1, read on the forward strand.
TCAGTTTGATAACGATTCGCATTATGCAGCGTACTATTTTAATCATCATTGGCTGGCTCGCGGTAGTGCTGGGCACGCTGGGTGTGGTTTTACCCTTGCTGCCGACCACCCCGTTTATCCTGTTGGCCGCCTGGTGCTTCGCCCGCTCGTCGCCGCGTTTTCACCACTGGCTTCTGTACCGCTCGTGGTTTGGCGGCTACCTGCGGCACTGGCAAAAACACCGGGCCATGCCGCCCGGGGCTAAGCCGCGCGCCATTGCCTTCATCCTGATCACCTTCGCCGTCTCGTTATGGCTGGTGAAAATGATGTGGGTGCGCATTCTGCTGCTGGCGATCCTGGTTTGCCTGCTGATCTTTATGTGGCGGATCCCCGTGGTTGATGAAAAGCAACAAAAGCACTGAAGCCTCATCATGGCGGTTGCAATTATGGCGCACAGCCAGTAAATTCGACCGTTTTCGAGCACAGGTGCGCCTGGTCAAAGGTTAAACAACTGTTACTTTGACCGACTCGTCGCGCGCCGTGAGTAACACTGTTTCATTTAGGCACAAACCGATGACCGCAACTGCACAGCAGCTTGAATATCTGAAAAATAGCATCAAAAGTATCCAGGACTATCCAAAACCTGGCATTCTTTTCCGCGATGTCACCAGCTTGCTGGAAGACCCGAAAGCGTACGCCCTCAGCATTGAACTGCTGGTTGAGCGTTATAAAAACGCCGGGATCACCAAAGTAGTAGGTACTGAAGCCCGTGGCTTCCTGTTTGGCGCACCGGTTGCGCTGGCGATGGGCGTGGGTTTTGTGCCGGTGCGTAAGCCGCGCAAACTGCCGCGTGAAACCATTGCTGAGAGCTATGAGCTGGAATACGGCACCGATCAGCTGGAAATTCACGTTGATGCCATCAAGCCAGGCGACAAAGTGCTGGTGGTGGACGATCTGCTGGCAACCGGCGGCACCATCGAAGCGACCGTGAAGCTGATCCGTCGTCTGGGCGGGGAAGTGACCGACGCGGCATTCATCATCAACCTGTTCGATCTCGGCGGCGAGCAGCGCCTGGAAAAACAGGGTATTACCAGCTACAGCCTGGTGCCATTCCCGGGACATTAATCCCGTATCTCACAACCTCGCTCAATGGGTGAGGTTGTGATAGCATTCCCCTCCATTAATTCACCTTCCAGCGTTGCAGAGCCTGCCCATGAGTTATCAGGTGTTAGCCCGTAAATGGCGACCACAAACCTTTGCTGACGTTGTCGGTCAGGAACATGTGCTGACGGCCCTGGCGAACGGCTTGTCGCTAGGTCGCATCCATCACGCCTATCTTTTTTCCGGCACCCGCGGCGTCGGTAAAACCTCTATTGCCCGTCTGCTGGCAAAAGGTCTGAACTGCGAAACCGGGATCACCGCCACCCCGTGCGGCGTGTGCGACAACTGTCGTGAGATCGAGCAGGGGCGTTTTGTCGATCTGATTGAGATCGACGCCGCCTCGCGCACCAAAGTGGAAGACACCCGCGATCTGCTCGACAACGTGCAGTACGCCCCGGCGCGTGGCCGCTTCAAGGTCTATCTGATCGATGAAGTGCACATGCTGTCGCGCCACAGCTTCAACGCCCTGCTGAAAACGCTGGAAGAGCCGCCTGCGCATGTCAAATTCCTGCTGGCGACCACCGATCCGCAAAAGCTGCCGGTCACGATCCTCTCGCGCTGCCTGCAATTCCATCTGAAGGCGCTCGACGTTGAGCAGATCCGCGCTCAGCTTGAGCATATCCTCGATGAAGAGAACATTGTCCACGAGCCACGTGCGCTGCAACTGCTGGCCCGTGCCGCGGACGGCAGCCTGCGCGATGCGTTGAGCCTGACCGATCAGGCGATTGCCAGCGGTGACGGTAAACTCTCCACCGACGCGGTCAGCACTATGCTCGGCACGCTGGATGACGATCAGGCGCTGTCGCTTATTGAAGCGATGATTGCCGCCAACGGTGAGCGGGTAATGACCCTCGTCAACGACGCCGCTGCCCGTGGCATTGAGTGGGAAGCGCTGCTGGTCGAGATGCTCAGCCTGCTGCACCGCGTGGCGATGCTGCAACTGTCTCCGTCGGCCATTGGCGCGGACATGGCGACCATTGAACAGCGGATGCGTGAACTTGCGCGCACCGTGCCGCCGGCTGACGTTCAGCTTTATTATCAGACGCTGCTGATTGGCCGCAAAGAGCTGCCGTTTGCACCGGATCGCCGGATGGGCGTTGAAATGACGCTGCTGCGCGCGCTGGCCTTCCATCCGCGCAAGCCATTGCCGGAGCCGGAAACGCCCCGGCAGTCCTTTGCGCCGGTTGCGCCGACCGCGGTAATGTCACCGCAGCAGGTGCCACCGCAACCGGCATCGCCGCCGCCGCAAAACGTGCCGCTGTCGGATGCCACCAGTTCGGTGCTTGCCGCACGAAGCCAGTTGCAACGTGCGCAGGGAGCAACCAAACCAAAAAAGAGTGAACCGGCAGCGCCTGCAAGAGCGCGGCCGGTGAACAACGCCGCGCTTGAACGACTGGCCTCGGTAACGGAGCGCGTGCAGTCGCGTCCGGCACCGTCCGCGCTCGAGCAAAAAGCCCCGGTGAAAGAAGAGGCATACCGCTGGAAGGCGACCACCGTTGTTGAAACGGTCAAGGAAGTGGTCGCCACGCCAAAAGCGCTGAAAAAGGCGCTGGAGCATGAAAAAACGCCGGAGCTATCCGCGAAGCTCGCGGAAGAATCCATTGAGCGCGATGCCTGGGCCGCCGAGGTCAGCAAACTGCAACTGCCGAAGCTGGTGGAGCAGGTCGCGCTGAACGCCTGGAAAGAGCAGGACGGTAATCAGGTGCGTCTGCACCTGCGCCCTGGCCAGCGGCACCTCAACTCCCCTGGCGCGCAAAAGGCGCTGGCCGAGGCGCTTACCGCATTACAGGGTGTACCGGTTGAATTGACTATCATTGAAGATGATAATCCGGCGGTGAAAACGCCGCTCGAGTGGCGTCAGGCCATTTATGAAGAGAAGCTCGCGCAGGCGCGCGAGGCGATAATTGCGGATAACAACATCCAGACCCTGCGTCGGTTCTTCGACGCCGATCTGGATGAAGAGAGTATTCGCCCCATTTGATCGTGAGTCTGACTTACGGTTGTAATCCTTAACGTGAAAGAAGAGAGAAGCCTATGTTTGGTGGAAAAGGCGGTCTGGGTGGCCTGATGAAGCAGGCTCAGCAGATGCAGGAAAAAATGCAGAAGATGCAGGAAGAGATCGCTCAGCTGGAAGTCACGGGTGAATCCGGTGCCGGTCTGGTCAAGGTGACCATCAACGGTGCGCATAACTGCCGTCGCGTTGAAATCGACCCGAGCCTGCTCGAAGACGACAAAGAGATGCTGGAAGATCTGGTTGCAGCCGCGTTTAACGATGCCGCTCGCCGTATCGACGAAACCCAGAAAGAGAAAATGGCCTCTGTTTCCAGCGGTATGCAACTGCCGCCGGGCTTTAAGATGCCATTCTGATGCAAACCAGTCCGCTGCTCACGCAGTTAATGGAAGCACTGCGCTGCCTGCCGGGCGTTGGCCCGAAGTCGGCGCAGCGTATGGCGTTTACGCTATTGCAGCGCGACCGCAGCGGCGGGATGCGCCTGGCGCAGGCTCTGACCCGCGCCATGTCAGAAATTGGCCACTGTGCGGATTGCCGGACCTTTACCGAGCAGGACGTATGTAACATCTGCACGAACCCGCGTCGTCAGGAAAACGGTCAGATTTGCGTGGTGGAGAGTCCGGCGGACATCTACGCCATCGAACAAACCGGGCAGTTTTCCGGCCGCTATTTCGTGCTGATGGGGCATCTCTCCCCGCTGGATGGCATCGGCCCGGACGATATTGGTCTCGATCGCCTGGAGCAGCGCCTGGAGTCGGAAACCATCAAAGAGGTGATCCTCGCCACCAACCCGACGGTGGAAGGGGAGGCAACCGCCAACTACATCGCCGAGCTGTGCGCGCAGTACGGCGTTGACGCCAGCCGCATCGCCCACGGCGTGCCGGTCGGCGGTGAGCTGGAGATGGTCGACGGCACCACGCTGTCACACTCGCTGGCCGGACGTCACAAGATTATTTTCTGACCAAACGGAGGCTGCGCGCGCGGCCTCCGCTTGAAAATTCCTCCCCTTATCCCCATCTCTCACTCAACGTTTTACAACCCCATTAAATGGCATTGTTGAGGTCGACTTAGATGAAAGGACAAGAAACCCGTGGTTTCCAGTCAGAAGTAAAACAGCTTCTGCACCTGATGATCCATTCCCTGTATTCCAACAAAGAAATCTTCCTGCGTGAGCTGATTTCCAACGCCTCTGATGCGGCGGACAAGCTGCGCTTCCGCGCGCTGTCTAACCCGGATCTGTATGAAGGCGACGGCGAGCTGCGCGTGCGCGTCTCGTTTAATAAAGAGAACCGCACCCTGACCATCGCCGATAACGGCATCGGGATGAACCGCGACGAGGTGATTGACCACCTCGGAACCATCGCCAAATCCGGCACCAAAGCGTTCCTTGAGTCCATGGGCTCTGACCAGGCGAAAGACAGCCAGCTGATCGGTCAGTTCGGCGTAGGCTTCTACTCGGCGTTCATCGTGGCGGACAAAGTCACCGTGCGCACCCGCGCCGCGGGCGACAGCGTCGAGAACGGCGTGCTGTGGGAGTCTAAAGGTGAAGGTGAATACACCGTTGATGACATCACCAAAGCGGATCGCGGCACCGAAATCACCCTGCACCTGCGTGAAGGCGAAGACGATTTCCTGAACGACTGGCGCGTACGCTCCATCATCAGCAAATATTCCGACCATATCGCGCTGCCGGTAGAGATTGAAAAACAGGAAGAGAAAGACGGCGAAACCGTGGTTTCCTGGGAGAAAATCAACAAGGCGCAGGCGCTGTGGACGCGTAATAAAGCTGAAATTAAAGACGACGAGTACAACGAGTTTTACAAGCACATCGCCCACGACTTCACCGATCCGCTGACCTGGAGCCACAACCGTGTTGAAGGGAAGCAGGAGTACACCAGCCTGCTGTACATTCCGGCGCAGGCGCCGTGGGACATGTGGAACCGCGATCACAAGCACGGCCTGAAGCTGTACGTGCAGCGCGTGTTCATTATGGACGACGCCGAGCAGTTCATGCCGAACTACCTGCGCTTTGTGCGTGGCCTGATAGACTCCAACGATCTGCCGCTGAACGTCTCCCGTGAAATTCTTCAGGACAGCACCGTCACCCGTAACCTGCGCAACGCCCTGACCAAACGTGCGTTGCAGATGCTGGAAAAACTGGCGAAGGACGATGCGGAAAAATACCAGACCTTCTGGAAACAGTTTGGCCTGGTGCTGAAAGAAGGTCCGGCGGAAGATACTGCGAACGTGGAAGCTATCGCTAAACTGCTGCGCTTCGCCTCTACGCACAACGACTCCTCCGCCCAGACCGTGTCGCTGGAAGAGTACGTCTCCCGCATGAAAGAAGGGCAGGAGAAGATCTACTACATCACCGCCGACAGCTATGCGGCAGCGAAGAGCAGCCCGCATCTGGAACTGCTGCGTAAGAAAGGCATCGAAGTGCTGCTGCTGTCTGACCGCATCGACGAGTGGATGATGAACTACCTGACCGAGTTCGACGGTAAATCCTTCCAGTCCGTTGCCAAAGCCGACGAGTCTATCGATAAGCTGGCGGATGAAGTGGACGACAGCGCGAAAGAAGCCGAGAAGGCGCTGGAGCCGTTCGTTGAGCGCGTTAAAACGCTGCTGGGCGACCGCGTGAAAGAGGTGCGCTTCACGCACCGTCTGACCGATACGCCAGCCATTGTCACCACCGATGCGGACGAAATGAGCACCCAGATGGCGAAACTGTTCGCTGCGGCGGGCCAGGCCGTGCCGGAAGTGAAATATATCTTTGAGCTTAATCCGGATCACCCGCTGGTGAAACGCGCGGCGGATACCCAGGACGACGCCCGCTTTGCGGAGTGGGTTGAACTGCTGCTGGATCAGTCCCTGCTGGCCGAGCGCGGTACGCTGGAAGATCCTAACCTGTTCATTAAACGTGTGAATGCGCTGCTGCTGGCGTAATCTTCCCTCACCCCGGCCCTCTCCCACAGGGAGAGGGTGAAAGAGTTCCCTCTCCCTGTGGGAGAGGGTTAGGGTGAGGGCACCAGACCGCACGAAGCCAAATTATCTCCCCCCGTTAACCGTTTCAGCCTTCCCGCCTTCCTTGAGCCATACCCGTTCTGGTGGTATTGTTTAGCGCTTTTTGAAAAATTGAATCGACTTTTGAGGGGATTTTCGCAATGCGTATTATTCTGCTTGGCGCTCCGGGCGCGGGTAAAGGAACTCAGGCTCAGTTCATCATGGAGAAATACGGTATTCCGCAAATCTCCACCGGTGACATGCTGCGCGCCGCTGTTAAATCTGGCTCCGAGCTGGGTAAACAAGCGAAAGACATCATGGACGCAGGCAAACTGGTGACCGACGAACTGGTTATCGCGCTGGTTAAAGAGCGCATTGCTCAGGAAGACTGCCGTAACGGTTTCCTGCTGGACGGCTTCCCGCGCACCATTCCTCAGGCTGACGCCATGAAAGAAGCGGGCATCAACGTGGATTACGTGCTGGAGTTCGACGTACCAGACGAGCTGATCGTTGACCGTATCGTTGGCCGTCGCGTACACGCTGCTTCTGGCCGCGTTTACCACATCAAATTCAACCCACCTAAGGTTGAAGGCAAAGACGACGTGACCGGCGAAGAGCTGACCACCCGTAAAGACGATCAGGAAGAAACCGTGCGTAAACGCCTGGTGGAATACCATCAGATGACCGCACCGCTGATCGGCTACTACACCAAAGAAGCGCAGGCGGGTAACACCAAATACGCGAAAGTGGACGGCACTAAAGCCGTGGCTGACGTACGTGCAGAGCTGGAAAAAATCCTCGGCTAAGCGCACCTCTCTCACCCGGAGCCCCGGGTGAGAAAAATTCTCATCTTACCTATTACAGCAATGGGTTTCGTTTAAACGCATTTCCGCTACAATTGACAGCCTATCAAATGGTTAAGAGGCGTGAATGAGTCAGGCGAAAACCGGCATCCTGCTTGCCAATCTGGGCACCCCAGAAGCACCTACTCCAGCGGCGGTCAAACGCTACCTGCGACAATTTTTAAGCGACACGCGCGTCGTGGATACCCCAAGACTGCTGTGGTGGCCACTGCTGCGCGGCGTCATTCTGCCGATTCGTTCCCCGCGTGTGGCAAAGCTCTATCAGTCCGTGTGGATGGAAGAGGGCTCGCCGCTGATGGTGTACAGCCGTCGTCAGGAGAAGGCGCTGGCCGCCCGCCTGCCGGACATGCCCGTTGCGCTCGGCATGAGCTACGGTAAGCCGTCCCTGGAAAGCGCCGTCGACTCTCTGCTGGCGCAGGGCGTTGAACACATTGTGGTGCTGGCCCTTTATCCGCAGTATTCGTGCTCCACGGTAGCTGCCGTCTGGGACGAACTGGCGCGCATTCTGGCGACCCGCCGCCGTATACCGGGTATCACCTTTATCCGCGACTACGCCGATAACGAGCTGTACATTCAGGCGCTTGCCAGCAGCGCGCGCGCGTCGTTTGAAAAACACGGCGAGCCGGATCTGCTGCTGCTCTCCTATCACGGTATTCCGCAGCGTTTCGCGAACGAAGGGGATGATTACCCCCAGCGTTGCCGCGATACCACCCGCGAGCTGGTCTCCGCCCTCGGCCTGCCGCCTGAGAAGGTGATGATGACCTTCCAGTCGCGCTTCGGCCGTGAACCGTGGCTCACCCCGTATACTGATGAAACGCTTAAGATGCTGGGCGAGAAGGGCGTGAAGCACATTCAGGTGATGTCGCCGGGCTTCTCGGCGGACTGTCTGGAAACGCTGGAAGAGATTGCTGTCCAGAACAAAGAGTTCTTTATGGAGGCGGGCGGAACGAAATACGAATACATTCCTGCGCTTAACGACTCCCCTGAACACATCGACATGATGGTGTCACTGGTCACCACCCGCCGCTGATCGCGTTACGGGCCGGGTTTGTGCTACCATTCCCGGCCCGTATTCTTTGCACAGTTCAGACCATGAAATTTCCCGGTAAACGTAAGTCCAAACACTATTTCCCCGTCGATGCCCGCGATCCGCTGTTACAGCAAATTCAGCAGGAAAGCGAAACCAGCGCTGCCTGGGTGGTCGGTATCGATCAGACGCTGGTGGACATTGAAGCCAAAGTGGATGATGCGTTTGTCGCACGTTACGGTCTGAGCGCCGGGCACTCGCTGGTGATTGAGGATGACGTTGCTGAAGCGCTGTATCAGGAGCTGGTGCGCGAAAATCTTATCACCCACCAGTTTGCCGGCGGCACCATCGGCAACACCATGCACAACTACTCCGTACTGGCAGACGACCGCTCGGTGCTGCTTGGCGTGATGTGCAGCAATATCGAAATCGGTGGCTATGCCTACCGCTACCTGTGCAATACCTCCAGCCGCACCGATCTGAACTATTTGCAGGGCGTTGACGGGCCGATTGGCCGCTGCTTTACGCTGATAAGCGATTCCGGCGAGCGTACCTTTGCCATCAGCCCCGGCCATATGAACAAGCTGCGCGCTGAAAGTATCCCGGAAGAGGTGATCGCGGGCGCGTCTGCGCTGGTACTGACCTCCTATCTGGTGCGCTGCAAGCCGGGCGAACCAATGCCGGACGCAACCATGAAGGCAATTGAGTACGCGAAGAAATACAACGTGCCTGTGGTTCTGACGCTGGGCACCAAATTCGTCATTGCCGACAACCCGGAGTGGTGGCAGGCCTTCCTGAAAGAACACGTCTCGATTCTGGCGATGAATGAAGAAGAAGCCGAAGCGCTGACCGGCGAAAGCGATCCGCTGCTGGCGTCTGATAAGGCGCTGGACTGGGTAGATCTGGTGCTCTGCACCGCCGGGCCGGTCGGGCTGTATATGGCGGGCTTCACGGAAGAAGAGAGCAAGCGGAAAACCCAGCACCCGCTGCTGCCGGGCGCAATCGCCGAATTTAACCAGTACGAGTTCAGCCGCGCCATGCGTCATAAAGACTGCATCAACCCGCTGCGTATCTTCTCCCACATCGCACCGTATATGGGTGGCCCCGAGAAGATCATGAACACCAACGGCGCGGGCGACGGCGCGCTGGCCGCGCTGCTGCACGACATCACCGCCAACGCCTACCACAAAACCAATGTGCCGAATTCCAGCAAGCACACCTTCAACTGGCTGACCTACTCCTCGCTGGCGCAGGTGTGCAAGTACGCGAACCGCGTGAGTTATCAGGTGCTGAACCAGCATTCACCGCGCTTAACGCGGGGGCTGCCGGAACGGGAAGACAGCCTCGAAGAGGCGTATTGGGACAGGTAAAAGCAAAACGGCAACCTGTGGTTGCCGTTTTTAGTGTTTGTTCCCACTCCCTGTGGGAGAGGGCCAGGTGAGGGCATCAGGCCGCACAAAACTTAACCCGTCACCGCCTCTTCAACTGGCGGTTTTGTCAGCATTGTCAGCATTGTATTCGCAATCTCACGCTCACCCATCACCACCTGATTCGCGCCGCGCTCGGTGATGTACTCCACTTCGTCATCATAATGGGCGCGGGCAATGATTTCGATATGTGGGCATTTTTCACGGGCTGTGGCGACAATCTCGCCAGCCTCGTAACCGTTCGGGATAGTGAGCAGCAGCCAGCGAGCGCAGTCCAGATGCGCCAGATTCATAATCTCTTCGTTAGCCGCATTGCCCAGCACCGCGCGGATGCCGCGCTCGCGAAGCTCGTCGACGCGAGTGCGGGAGGTTTCAATCACTACCAGGGGGATCCCCTGGGCCATCAGCTTCTCACCGAGCAGGCTGCCGACGCGGCCAAAACCGACCAGCAGCGCGTGGTTGCAGATATCTACGGGGATCTGTTTCTCCTCCTCAATCGCTTCTTCCAGGGTTTGCTCTTCGAGGGTTTCGGTCTTCTCGAGATATTTCTCCAGCAGGGCAAACAATACCGGGTTTAGCATGATGGAGAGGATCGCCCCCGCCAGCACCAGATTTTGCCCCGCCTGTGGCAGCAGGTTCAGGGCCATCCCCAGACCAGCAAGAATAAAGGCGAACTCGCCAATCTGCGCCAGGCTGGCGGCGATGGTCAGCGCCGTGCGCGGCGAGTGACCGAACATCCGTACCAGGAAGAAGGCGGCAACGGACTTACCAAAGATGATGATTGCCAGCGTACCCAGCACGGCCAGCGGCTGCTGAATGAGGATCAGCGGGTCGAACAGCATCCCGACGGAGACAAAGAACAGCACCGCGAATGCATCACGTAGCGGCAGGGTATCGTGCGCGGCACGGTGGCTCAGCTCGGACTCGTTCAGCACCATCCCGGCGAAGAACGCGCCCAGCGCAAAGGAGACGTCAAACAGCTCGACGGCGCCAAAGGCAATGCCCAGCGCCAGCGCAAGGACCGAAAGCGTGAACAGTTCACGCGAGCCCGTGGCGGCGCTGCGGGACATGATCCACGGCACCAGACGGCGGCCCACCAGCATCATGATGGCGATAAACGCCACGACTTTACCGATGGTAATGCTCATATCCAGCGCCAGCGAGGCGAAGCCGATATTCTCTTTTTCGATCATCCCGGCAACGGCAGGCAGCAGAACCAGCGTCAACACCATTACCAGATCTTCAACAATCAGCCAGCCTATCGCGATTTGTCCGCGCTGGCTGTCTATCAGCTGTCTCTCTTCAAGCGCGCGCAGCAGCACCACGGTACTGGCGGTTGAAAGACACAGCCCAAATACGATACCGGTCATGATTGACCAGCCCAGCACCGCCGAAAGCGCCATGCCCAGCAGCGTCGCCACCCCTATCTGGGCGATCGCTCCCGGTATGGCGATCGACTTTACCGCCATCAGATCCTTCAGGGAAAAATGCAGTCCGACGCCAAACATCAGCAGGATCACGCCCAATTCCGCCAGCTCAGGCGCCAGTTTGGTATCAGCGACAAAACCCGGCGTAAAGGGCCCTGCCAGCACGCCCGCCAGTAAATAGCCTACCAGGGGCGAAATACGCAATTTATTGGCAATCATGCCGAGAATAAAAGCGAGCACAAGTCCACCAACAATGGTGGTGATAAGCGGTGTGGCGTGGTGCATTCCGTCTCCTTTCGCGATGGGTGATCCATTTTTGGTGCAAATACCAAAAAGCCGATTAATAGTTTATGACAATTTTTACGCTTATGTTTATGAATAATTGTTGAAATGACAATAAAAAGGCAATAAGCATGAAAAAAGGCAGATTTTGATAAATTTGCTGAGGGGAGGGAGAGGAAAGCCTTATGGCATCAGGTTATCCGGCTGCCAAAGTTTAACTTTGGCAGCCGTGAAGTCACGCTTTATGACGATTGTCAGGCAGGAATATGGTCAACATCCCCAGAAGTGGCAGGAAAGCGCAGATTTTATAGACCAGGAAGATGCTGGTGTGGTCTGCAACCATCCCCAACACGGCTGCGCCAAGGCCGCCCATGCCAAAGGCAAAACCGAAAAAGAGACCGGAAACCATACCGATACGTCCCGGCAGCAGCTCCTGCGCATAGACCAGGATGGCTGAAAATGCCGATGCGAGAATAAAACCAATAATCACCGTCAATATTCCGGTCCATTCCAGCGTTGCGTACGGTAAAACAAGCGTAAACGGCGCGACGCCGAGGATAGAGCCCCAAATGACATATTTACGTCCAATTTTATCCCCCACAGGGCCGCCTATCACCGTGCCTGCCGCCACCGCAAACAGGAAGGCAAAGAGGTGGAACTGGGCGTTTTGTACTGATAATCCGAATTTTTGCATCAGATAGAAGGTGTAATAGCTGCTGATGCTCGCCATATAGAAATATTTCGAGAAAATCAGCACCAGCAGCACGCTGACGGCAAGGATCACCTTATTGCGCGGAAGGGGATTGGTTATCTTCGCGGCAGGTTTTCCCTTATTTACGCGATGCTGCGCGGCATACCAGCGGCTGATTTGCGCCAGGACGACAATCGCCAGCAGCGCGGCCAGCACAAACCACGCCACGTTGCCTTTGCCGTAAGGCGCGATAATTACCGCCGCCAGCAGAGGACCGAGGGAGCTACCAAAGTTACCCCCCACCTGGAACAGAGACTGCGCCAGCCCGTGACGTCCGCCGGAGGCCATACGTGCCACGCGGGACGATTCCGGATGGAACACCGATGAACCGGTTCCCACCAGCGCCGCGGCAACCAGTACCGCCTCAAAGCTGCCCGCCATGGCCAGCAGCACCAGCCCGCTCAGGGTGAAGCACATGCCAATGGGCAGCGACCATGGCATCGGGTATTTGTCCGTCCAGTAGCCCACCACCGGCTGTAGCAGCGAAGAGGCCAGCTGGAAGGTCAGGGTGATCATCCCGATCTGCACGAAGGATAATGAGAACTCAGATTGCAACAGCGGGTAGATCGCCAGAATCAGCGACTGGATCATGTCGTTGAGCAGATGAGAGAGACTGATTGCGCCTAATACTTTAAAGGAAGTGCGCGATTTCGGCGGCGACGCCGGAGCGCCCTGGACGGGCTGGGTTGATTCACTGATTGCCATAAATACCACGTCGATTTGTTATTAGAGATGCAGGGAGTAATTATTATCCGACTAACATACCCGTCCGTGACATTTGAAGAAAGTCGCAATTCTGAAAACTTATTTGTCTATTCTTGTGAGTCACTGTAATTTTTGCGTTTGTCTATGGGTCAGGGAGAGAGAAGATGAAGTTAATGAAGCGTGGCGTCGCGCTGGCGCTCATCGCCGCATGGGGGCTGACAAGCCTGCCCGCGCAGGCGTATGAAAAAGATAAAACCTATAAAATTACCATTCTGCATACTAACGATCATCACGGCCATTTCTGGCGCAGCGAATACGGTGAATATGGCCTGGCGGCGCAAAAAACGCTGGTGGACGGCATTCGTAAAGAGGTCGCGGCCCAGGGCGGCAGCGTCCTGCTGCTGTCGGGCGGGGATATTAATACCGGGGTGCCGGAATCTGATTTACAGGATGCCGAGCCTGATTTCCGCGGCATGAATTTAATTGGTTACGACGCGATGGCGGTCGGAAACCACGAGTTTGATAATCCGCTGAGCGTGTTGCGCCAGCAGGAGAAGTGGTCCAAATTCCCGTTCCTTTCCGCCAATATTTATCAGAAAAGCACCGGCGAGCGCCTGTTTAAACCGTGGGCGCTGTTTAAGCGTCAGGATCTGAAGATCGCGGTCATCGGCTTAACCACCGACGATACGGCCAAAATTGGCAACCCTGAATTTTTCACCGACATCGAATTTCGTAAACCGGCGGACGAAGCGAAGCTGGTGATCCAGGAGTTGCAGCAGAATGAAAAACCGGATGTGATTATCGCGACCACCCACATGGGGCATTACGATAACGGTCAGCACGGCTCTAACGCGCCGGGCGACGTGGAGATGGCGCGCAGCCTTCCTGCGGGCTCGCTGGCGATGATTGTGGGCGGTCACTCACAGGATCCGGTCTGCATGGCTTCTGAGAATAAAAAGCAGGCAGATTATGTGCCCGGCACGCCGTGCGCGCCTGATCGTCAGAACGGGATCTGGATTGTACAGGCCCACGAGTGGGGTAAATACGTTGGCCGCGCGGATTTCGAATTCCGTAACGGCGAAATGAAGCTGGTGCACTATCAGCTCATCCCGGTCAACCTGAAGAAGAAAGTGACCTACCCGGATGGCAAAAGCGAGCGGGTACTCTACACGCCAGAGATCGCTGAAAACCAGCAGATGCTCTCTTTGCTGACGCCGTTCCAGAGCAAAGGGAAAGCGCAGCTGGACGTGAAGATTGGCACGCTTAACGGACGACTGGAAGGGGACCGCAGCAAAGTCCGCTTTGTACAGACCAACATGGGGCGTCTGGTGCTGGCCGCGCAGATGGCGCGCACGAATGCTGATTTCGGCGTGATGAGCGGCGGCGGTATTCGTGATTCCATTGAAGGCGGAGACATCACCTATAAAGACGTGCTCAAGGTGCAGCCGTTTGGCAACGTGGTGGTCTATGCGGACATGAGCGGGAAGGAGGTGATTGACTACCTGACCGCCGTGGCGCAGATGAAGCCGGATTCCGGGGCGTATCCGCAGTTTGCTAACGTCAGCTTCGTCGCGAAGGACGGCAAGCTTAACGATCTCAAAATCAAAGGCGAACCGGTTGATCCGGCGAAAACCTACCGCCTGGCAACGTTAAGCTTTAACGCCACCGGCGGCGACGGCTATCCGCATATCGATAACAAACCGGGCTATGTAAATACCGGGTTTATTGATGCGGAAGTGTTGAAGCAGTTTATCCAGCAAAATTCACCGATTGACGTGAACATGTATGAGCCGAAAGGCGAGGTGAGCTGGCAGTAGTGCGTTTTTTTGCCGGGTGGCGGCTTCGCCTTACCCGGCCTACATTTGAATCGTAGGCCCGGTAAGCGCAGCGCCACCGGGCAATTTTCTCAATCCCGGCGCGCAATATCCGCAAATTTCGCGTCCAGTATTTTCGCCAGATCGCCTGCGGCCAGTTCGATATCCAGCCCGCGTTTGCCGCCAGAAATATAGATCGTCTCAAATTCCTGCGAAGGCGCATCGATCAGCGTCGGCAGACGCTTTTTCTGGCCGAGTGGGCTGATCCCGCCGACCAGATAACCCGTTGTGCGTTGCGCAACCATCGGGTCAGCCATATCGACCTTTTTCGCTCCCAGCGCTTTGGCCACTTTCTTCAGATCAAGCTGTCCGGCGACGGGCGTCACTGCCACGGCGAGGTGCTTCATATCGCCGTTCACCGCGACCAGCAGCGTTTTGTAGACCTGGTCCGCGTTCAGCCCCAGCTTGCGCACCACTTCATCACCAAAGTTGGTTTCGTTCGGATCGTGATCGTAGGTGTGGATCCGGAAAGAAATTTTGTTTTTTTCGAGTAATTTAACGGCGGGAGTCATGGCTATCCTTCTTACGACAGACGATTCATACCAGCAGCATACGCCTGACGTTTGTCTAAAAAATAGCACCATCTTGCGCAATAGTATTGGCAGTGATGGTTACTTTGAGCGACAATCGGCGTAGCCGAAGGTCACTTCGGTATAATAAAAACGATGAAATTCCTCTTTGACGGGCCAATAGAGATATTGGCCATTTTTTTATTTCAGCAGCGACGGCAAATTCCCTTCTCCGTACAAATGCAACGCGCCAACCGCGACAACATAACGACCGGCAGGCAGGGCATATAGTGTCTCCCGCCACGCCTGGTTGCGCGCGTTCATCAGCACATCATACAACGATTCACTGAACGTCGACGGTAACGCCAGCTTACCGTCTGCGGGCGGCGCATCCAGCCACCAGCCAATCATCGTTTGCAGCAGACGCGCGTTGGTGTGCCAGTGGGTCAGGGTATCATCCAGCAGCATCAGGCCGTCATCGGGAAGCTGGCGAAGAAGCGCAATCTGGCTGTCCGTGCCTTCCAGTTCAATGACGGACAGGTTGCGCGCCCTTGCCGCATTCAGCAGTTGATAATCGATACCGTAATCGCCGCGCAGCCCCAGGCGCTGCGCCTGGGTGGCCTGTAGCACCATGGCAATTTGCCACAGGGGCAGAGTGTCGAGCATTGAGAGCGAGACGCCGGTCTCATCCGCAAGACGGGTAAGCTTAGCCAGCTGCGTCTCGTTAAGACGTTCCGCCAGGGGGCGATCGCTTTCCAGCCCGGCAAACGGCGATTCATGGCCGGAGATGTCGGCTTCGACGATCAGCGCGTCGGCGCGCTTCAGCAGTTTAATCAGGCCGGAGGGCAGGGGGGACATGTCCTGCGTGCCCATATGAATGCTTCCCACCAGGTGCAGATGCTGCCCGCCCGGAAGCGAAATATCCATACCGGGCCAGGCATAACGGCGGGGAAAAAGGGCGCGAAACGATGTTTTTAGACGATTAAACAGACCCATACGCGCTCCATGATCGGAAAGGTTCATGCTAGCGCGTACGGGTACAAGGTTCAATCCTTCGGTTTAAACCGCAGCAGACGGTTAGCGTTGCTTACCACGGTAATTGACGAGAGCGCCATCGCCGCACCCGCAACAACCGGGTTCAGCAGGGTGCCGGTCAGCGGCCACAAAATCCCGGCGGCAATCGGAATGCCGAGCGAGTTATAGACGAAGGCCCCCAGCAGGTTCTGCTTCATGTTGCGCAACGTGGCTTTCGAAATCGCCAGCGCATCCGCCACCCCCATCAGGCTGTGGCGCATCAGGGTGATCGCCGCGGTTTCAATGGCGACATCGCTCCCGCCGCCCATCGCAATGCCTACGTCAGCCTGCGCCAGCGCCGGGGCGTCGTTGATGCCGTCGCCCACCATCGCCACCTGGCGACCCTGACTTTGCAGGTTCTTGATGGCGTCCGCTTTGCCGTCCGGCAGCACGCCCGCGATCACCTCATCAATACCGGCTTCTTTCGCAATGGCGTTGGCGGTGGTCGTGTTGTCCCCGGTCAGCATCACCAGACGATAGCCCGCGCGGTGCAGGCGCTGTAAGGCATCTACGCTGTCCTGGCGCAACGGATCGCGCACGGCCAGCAGCGCCGCCACCTGACCATCCCTCGCCAGCAGAACCGGCGTCGCGCCCTGAGAGGCCTGCGCGTTTAGCTCTGCGTCCAGCGCGGACGTATCAACGCCGTGTTCAGTCAGCAGTGCCTGGTTGCCCAGCAGCAGCGTATGGCCTTCGGCTTCACCGCTGACCCCTAAACCGCGCAGGGTGCGGAAGTTGCTGACCTGCGGCAGACGGCCATCACCGGCTTTCTCCAGGATGGCGCGCGCCAGCGGGTGGCTGGAACCTTGTTCCAGCGCGGCGGCAAGGCGCAGGGCGTCCGTCTCCGTACAGCCAACGGTACTGACGGCCACCACCTGCGGTTTGCCCTCGGTGAGCGTGCCGGTTTTATCAAAGACAAGGGTGTCCAGCGTGCTTGCCCGTTGCAGGGCGTCAGCATCACGGACCAGTACGCCAAATTCGGCGGCGCGTCCGACGCCAGAGATAATCGACATCGGCGTGGCCAGGCCAAGGGCACAAGGGCAGGCGATGATCAGCACCGTGGTGGCGATCACCAGGGTGTAGACAATCTGCGGCGCCGGGCCGAAGAAATACCAGATCGCCGCGCTCAGCAGGGCAATACCGACGACC